>CAKLNU010000573.1:0-117694 GCA_922788865.1 Poeciliopsis turneri
AAACACACAAACACACACAAACACACAAACACACAAACACACGCCAACACACACAAACACACACAAACACACAAACACACACAAACACACACAAACACACAACACACACACACACACAAACACACACAAACACACACAAACACACACAAACACACAAACACACACAAACACACACAAACAACCAACACACAAACACACACAAACACACACTAACACACACAATCACTAACTTCCGTTTTGTTGCAGTTGAAACTGGCGCGGTTCATCGTGGGTCATCACGCGGTGTTCCCGCTTCAGTTCACATTAATCCTTATCTGTCATTTTCAAACATTTTCCGGCTTTATTTTCCAATTAGCTTTATTGTTTCCGGATCGTGACGCACCGAGAGAGAGCTGCGTGATGTGGTGACGTCATCAGAACGTACTGAGTGTTGGCTGTTTCATGGATTATTGTATTTTTTTGGATTACAAGTTTATTTATTTTTTCTCTTGTTAATTATTTAAACCTTGTGGTTTTTCGGTAAAGCTCTAATTTTCTTAACTAAATGATGCTGCAGGTTTATCTATTAGCAGGTTTCATTTTGCCTGCACTTGGTTGTGTTCATTATTTTAAATGTATTTAACAAGTTTACCAAAATGTAAAAAATGTCATTCAAACTGCATTTGCCTTGTTTACTTTTTCACTTGTACTTTTCATTACATTACTTGAGTTCATACAAGACATTTCAGATACTTTAATACTTTAACTCAAGTAATATTTCAGTCAGTGACTTTTACTTTTACCAAAGTCATATTTTGGAGCAGTAACTATACTTTTACTTGACTCCGAGATTTCAGTACTTTATACTGTTGGGACACTGGTCCCAACAAACTGCATGTTCTGGAAAAAGACTTGAAGGTTTCTTGGACAGAAGGCAGCTGCAGTCAGCAGTTGTTTTGCTCTGATGGCTTTTCTCTGACCAAACTGTCTGATTGTCTGCTGCGTTTGAGCCACAGCCCAGGAGGGATGAATAATCTGGAGACAGTTTTTGGAGTAGGGCTGGGCGATGTATCGATTATACTCGATGGATCCCGAGATTTTAAATTTACGATGGTAAAAATGGCATTTTCATCACCATCGAATATAAATTGTTGTTCAACTAATAATAAGCTTTCGGGTGTCTCTAATTAAGTGTGCATGTGGTTTTTCCGACTGGCTCCGAATGCATCACCAATCCCTCCTGAAAATGTTCTGCCCAACCCGAAACGCTGATGTATCCGGATACATGTTCTGTTAGGAACATTCGGTCCATTACAGTTTTGTTTTTAGGCTTGATGTTTATTTTGCAATTATTAATAAGATGGCTGTGATAGATTAACTGCTATTAGCTAATCGAGGGTTAGAGTTAGCTATGATTAATTAGCTAATTTGGCGGTAAGGTGGCCTTGTTTTATATTTGAACCGAAACACAGAATTCCACGTCTTGCTGCTGAAGTTGTCAAAGTCAAGCTAGCATCACTTAGCTCTCTTTGTTTATGTTAGTTAAAACTTTTTCCTACTTTGTAATCCTGTTGTCATAGTGTTGAAATTTAAAGCACTGCGTCTCTTTAGCATTTCATGCTCACAGTTAATATTCAACATGTCATGTTGACAAGTTGACAGTCATCATCTCCAAGCAGCTTGTTACACGCTAGCAGGGAGGCGGGGCTATAATTTAGAAAAACATTGGAGATTATTTGACTATATCATGATATATATTGTGTATTGTGATATAACAAAGAAATATAGATATTAGATTTTCCTCATGTCACGCAGGCAGAGCTCTGCTTTTCTTTCTCCAGCCGTTTTTCCTCCAGTTCCTCTCTTGGTGTTTCTGAACTCAGAAGGTTTGTAAACTGTTCAATCTTAAGCTCCGCCTCCAATCTGTTCTCCAAATGATCCCTTTTCTCTCACAGCTTGTTTTTACAGCAGGTAGATTATAAAAGACATTTTCAACAACTACCGACAAAAGTATTACAGTTACAGGAATATCAAATATTTTTAATCATTTGATTCTTCAGTAGTTGATTATATTACTTCTGTAAAAGTAGAAAATGAATGAGTTGAGCAGTGATTACGATGGCCTCTCTGTCCTTCCAGTAACGTCTGCAGGAAAACATGAACAGCTCCATCCTGTGAGGAGAAACGCTCCACCAGCATCACTGAGTTCTGCGTAAAGGGAACCGGCTTCCTGAGGCCTGAACCCAGCGCTCGGTTCTGGAGGTGCTGGTTCTGCAAAGCAACAGCTGATAGAGACACCAGTTTATTTAAACGTAACACTGTTTTATCTCTTTCTCCTGCTGAAGTCAGTTTAGACAAATAGTCTGCAGGACATTGTGGCTCAAATTTTACTCTGTAGTGTGAAAGTAAAGAGTCTTCATTTTGTGAAATGATGGGATGAATCTTTTCAGACCTGATGGAGACAGATGACATCTGCAAGAAACAGAAGAACACGCCGGATCGTTCAGAAGGTCGGAAATAACTGACATCAGAATCAATAGTCATTTCATTTACATAGTGCTAAGCTAAGCTAGGAAGCACAAAACCATATCTGAACACAGAATGTGTGGAATATTGAAGCCAATGGGCTACAGCAGCAGGAGACCAGTCCAGGATTCCTGCTGCAGCTCAGAGCCGCCCTGCATGTTTCAGATGTTTCCTGGTTCAACATTCACAGGCTGCAGCCTGTTAACTCAAACCAAACCGTGTGAGCAGCAGAAAAATGTCTAAAACATGCAGAGCTGAAACACACGGATCGTTTCTGATCAGTCGAAGCTGCAAACTCCAAACCTTCAGGTCAGACTTTGGTGGAAACAAGATAAAATCCTGGATCCATCCTGCTGTTCAGTCCCTCCTGCTCCTGGGACGGTTCCTGTAGGAATGACTTCCAGCGCCCACCGAATTTAATTCACTGTCATTCATAGTTTTCATGCTAATCTATATTCATGGTAAACGTTTTATCTCTTTTCGGTTGTTGTACAATATGAAGCAATAACAGTCGAGGGACATGCAGTCTTATCACAGCTGCTCAGCACAATGGAGCAGAACTACGACCCGAGTGATGATCAGCAGCAGAAACTGAATCCTGACTGATTGAGCAGCTGGTCTGAAGACAGGAACATGTCAGCAGCTCCACTTCCTGTCTGAGCTGCAGGTTTATGCAACACATAACACAGCAAACAGCTGATATCTGAGTCTTTATCTTTATGTTTGGGGCAGCAATACATTTCTATAAACCCAGGTCTCTATGAGACACCTGGGTTTATTTGAGTCCATCAGAACCAGAACTTCGAGGTTCTCCGTTACCAAGACTCGCTGCAAACAGAGACTGAACCACAGCTGCTCCAATCCACGATACGGAGAGGCTCCGAACCGGGCTGGACCCGAGCCGAACTGAACATTAACCCGTTACAGAGCAGAGGAAAGTGAGAAACACTCCCTGCTGTGCTGGTCGAGGCTGTGCTCTAATCATCAGACCAAACTGAACCTGTGGCAGCAGCAGGTGCAGCTGGATCACCTGCTGATGGACGAGCAAACAGCAACAATTTGTCTAAAATCGGAGCTTGAAGAGAAAACCAAAATGATTTGTGTTCGTTTAGTGCTCAGCTATTTTACAGCTGAAAACCTCTGAAGAAATCCGGTTAGCGACTTGCTAACATGCAAACAAACGCCGATTCCAGTTTGCTGCGGACGTCATGTCCCAAATTCACACAAAGCCTGATGGGGAATGGAAACACCCACCATGCAAGAGGCAGCAGCGTTCTCGGCATCGCGCCTCTTATTTTCAGAATTAGTTCCCCGAAAATCGATCAAACCGATATATTATTCTCAATAAATAAAATCCTGCAGTTACAACTTGCTGCTAGCACTTCGCAACAACTTATAGGCAGTGATGAGAAACGTGCAGCATGAATAAACACCTGGCTGGAACAACATGATCAAACATATGAGGAACCGATCAATATATGATCATTCTAGGAATCACAACCGCTGCTCCTTCTGGCTTCTTGAGACAAATCAGCAAGATTTCTGTTGAAATGAGACTTTTCTGAGGAAAATCACTGAACTGAATCCAGTAGATCCAGTAGATCCAGTAGAACCAGTAGATCCAGTGGAACCAGTAGATCCAGTGGAACCAGTAGAACCAGTAGATCCAGTAGATCCAGTAGAACCAGTAGAACCAGTAGAACCAGTTCCTCCATCTGCTGGAGCCTCGTCTCCTCTCTGGTGACCTCCAGCTCTCCGCGACACCAGGGGGCGCCATGCTCCAGTAGGCGGCGCTCTCCTTGTGCTCTGTGCTCCAGCATTGTGTCAATAAGAAGTGGTGCTGTGAAGAGAACAACAGTCAGACTGAATGTTGAACATCAGCTGCTTCTCCTGCTGATTTAAACCTTGTTGGACAGATGGAACATTGGCTGTGGATTATTCTGGCTGCTCTTTTCTCTGGTAAGATACAAAGATCAACATGTTTCCTCTACATGGAGTCTTTAAAGCTGCTGATTGTTCTCCTTTAATCAATCATCTTTATTGATCCATCTTTTCCTCTGCATGTTCTGTTCTTCCCAGAGTGTAAAGGAGACTCAGTGAAGCAGACAGGAGGAGAAGTTGCTGCTGCTGCAGGAGAATCACAGACTCTGGGATGTACCTTTAAACCCAGTGGAGGAACTGATGCCTTGTTCTGGTACAAACAAGAAGAAAACAGTTTCCCAAAGTACATGCTGAAAGAATATGCTAAAATAAGAGATAAAGCTCCAGAATTCAGCAAAGACAGATTTGATGCGAAGGTCAACCACTCAACTTTTAACCTGACGATCCAGGATCTCCGTCTGTCAGACTCTGCTGTGTACTACTGCGCTCTGCAGCCCACAGTGACAGGAAACACCAGAACCCTGAACAAAAACCTGCAGTACTGCACAGCAGCCACTAGAGGGCCTCACTCCCTGTCATGTTTGTCAGGATTCATTCTGTTTATAAAAATCTGATATCTAAAGCTGCATCACTGCTTTTCAAACTAAAAAGTATTTCTAAACCAACAAACTGATAATATGATGTGATTTTGGATTAAACCTGTTATTGTTCATCTTTATCTAAATCTAATATCAAGATGAACATTTTCATAAATTAACAGAAATCTTGCAGCCATATTTAATAAATAAAACTGCGGCAGTAACCTGATTGTATGTGATCAAGTCCTAATCTAATACTGGGTAAAGAGTGAAATATGTCAAGTTCAATACTGATTGTTACTTTCATGTTTCAGTGAGAAAAAAAACAGAAAGAGAGTTTCTGTATTAATGATGATGATGGAGCAGGGGCTGCAGTTTATGGCTTTTTAAATGAATTTGAATACATTGTTTTGTAAAAATCTATCAATCAATAAACTATATTATTGTTATATTATGTTCAAACCAAACTGCCATCTGCAGCAGAACAGTTAGAATAAAACAGTTTATCTAAAAACTTTACTCTGTTAAGTTCACATCTCATTTGTCTTTTTACATAATTGATAGTTCTAAAAGTTCAGAGGGAAAAACTTTAAATTTCCACCAGAGATCAGCTGAAGCTGAGAGGAAGAGGAGGAAGAGGAGGAGGAGGAGTTGATCTGATCCTGATCTCTAAAGAGACTCAAACTTCCTCCTTCAGTTCAGTTCAACTCTCCAACATCAACTCTGCTCATCATGGACTATTATGGTCTGTCTCTGCTCATCGCCTCTCTGCTAACAGGTCAGATTATAAATATGCTGATAATCTTATTCTAAGCCTAATCATTGTGACTCAGTTTAGTTTGATAACTAACAGGTTTCTCTGCCTTCAGGTGTCGAATCTCAACAACTATCTCCTCTGGTGGCAGAAAGCTTCACTTCAGTGGGCGGCTCCGTTTCCCTGACCTACACATTTTCTAAAGAAGCATCTGGAAGCGATGAGTTCTACTGGTATCGCCAACATCCAGGGAAACCTCCAGAGTTCCTGCTCTACCACCTGGGATCAGGAAAAATAATGAATGTGCAAACTGCTGGACTGGACATCGATGTGAAGGGAAGAAACATAAATCTGCTGATCTCCTCTGCTGCAGTGACAGACTCTGCTGTGTATTACTGCGCTGTGAGGCCCACAGTGACAGGAAACACCAGAACCCTGTACAAAAACCTGCAGTACTGCACAGCAGCCACTAGAGGGCCTCACTCCCTGTTAATCCACTAAAACCTGCAGTACTGCACAGCAGCCACTAGAGGGCCTCACTCCCTGTTAATCCACTAAAACCTGCAGTACTGCACAGCAGCCACAGAGGGCCTCACTCCCTGTTAATCCACTGGTTGTTGAGTCGTTGGACTGAAGACAAAGACAACAGAGACATGAAGCAGCAAAGATCAGAGACGGAGCTGCTGAGGAAGCAGAAAACTCTCTGATTGGTTGAGTTGAAGTGGCCCCGCCCACTGACCTTCAGCTCCTCCAATCCCCTCCCTTGTTACTCCGTTTGCTGAGTTACCAGTGCTGCTCTGAAGTCGCCTCCAACTGATCCAGGATTTGGTTTAGTGACAACTGACTTGACTTATGTTCAATGTAAAAATCTAATTTAAGTAATCATTATATTTAATGTTTACCAAGCACAAACATTCAATTTAATTGCATCTTAAAGTGATACTCCTAATTCATTTATGTATCATCTGCACATTAAACATGACCGGGTCATGAAATGGATCAAACTGCAAGAGTAAAATTGTTTGGCCTCTGATAGTCCGGCATATTAGAGCTGAAAGATTAAAAAGGAAGAAAAAACTCTTACATTTTGAAATTCCTCCCAGAAAAGTTCTAGAAACAACACATTTGTGTGAGGATTTGGTTGCTCTGTGTTCATTTGCGTTTGTGTCGCCGTGTCTGCCCCTCATTGGTCCCAGCTGTCTTGTTTCCTCGTCTTTATTGTCATCGTCTGCGTTACTCCAGTTGCTGCGTTCTGAGCTCCAAGCTTCCTGCCTTCATTGGGTTTTTCTTCATAAAAACCATCATCATTGTTCAGCAGCCTGAGTCCTCCGCTTCCATCCTCACCATTACAACCACAAATCAGGACAATTTATGAGTTTGAAGACAAACATTATTGACTTTGAAACCCTAACCCTAAACCTAACCCAAGTTTCTGAGATTTTCAAAAATGTATGAAAATGTTTGACTTTTACATCAACATAATTTTTCTAGAATATTTTTGAGATTTTTGGTAAACTACTTTTCATATCTACCAAAGGCATAAGACTCTAAAAACCTGGAGAAAATGTGAATATTGGTTCAATTAAATTATGTGCTTAAAAATAAATACGGTAAAAAAAATATTTTAAAATGAAGTCTTTTAGAAAATGATTTAAAATGCAAATAAAAACATAGCCTTATAATCCACAAATTAATTTGAAATTGCTTCAACAGTAAGAACCAGAAGCTGCCCTCCATCTGTGACAAACAGCAGCAACATCTCTGGTTTCTGGAAACTTTGCTAAACCACGGCCCACAGGTAAAAACCTGGCAATTTCTCTGATTCCCTCTAGGAGGCGCTGTTGGCCGTGGCTCTAAGATTAAGAATGGCTGCACGAGAAGGCCTCAGTCGCTGCTCTGAGAAACACTGAAAATCCCCATCACAACAGGAGACACAGAGAATTGATCAGAACAGAGCAAATTCAGACAGAAACCAAACAGCGATGGATTCAGCAGACGTGGCGTCAAGTTGCTCAACCTGACCAATGAGAACTATGATGACTCAGATGTCATCATAAGATGGGTGACATGCTTCCAGTCGATCTGTTTCTGTACAATCGTGTAAACTGACCTGAGATGTTTCCATCTGGAGAAGGAGGGATGAGAAGCCTTTCAGTCTGTATTTGGAACAAACCACAGAACTGAACCTGGATCAGTTAAACTTACCAATGATCCTGATGCGCTCCAGCTTCCTGGTTTTAGTCAGAGCGCCAGCAGCAGCAGCGTACCTTTTAACAGGGACTTCAGGCTGCTCCCACCAGGTGGTCCTGATCAAACAGTTTGATCACAGTCCAAACTTGCATGTGGTCATGATGCGGCTTCCTGCAGTCGCTATGATGTTCAACAGGATCCTGAGCTGCAGATCAGTCCTACATGTTGGTCTGAAGACTTTTCTACTTCCTGAGGAAGAGGAGGAAGAGGAGGAAGAGGAGGAAGAGGAGGAGTTGATCTGATCCTGATCTCTAAAGAGACTCAAACTTCCTCCTTCAGTTCAGTTCAACTCTCCAACATCAACTCTGCTCATCATGGACTATTATGGTCTGTCTCTGCTCATCGCCTCTCTGCTAACAGGTCAGATTGGATCGAGATGCTTTGAACTGTTAAGATTTAAATGTTTCCCTATAAAAACTGTTGCAAGTTAAAGATTGAAAAATATTTTTTCTTTAAGGTGTCGGCTGTGATGAACTTACTCCTCTTGACAAGGACATCTTCAGATTAGACGGCAACTCTGCTAAAGTCTCCTATAAATATTCAAAAAAAGCCACAAATGATTATTTCTTATGGTATCGACAATATCCTGGCAAACCTCCACAGTTCCTGATCTCCCACTCAGGAACAGGAACATTAACATCTCAGTCGCTTCCTGGTTTCTCCTTCAACATGAATGATGATAAAACCCAGATGGATCTGCTGATCTCCTCTGCTGCAGTGACAGACTCTGCTGTGTATTACTGCGCTGTGAAGCCCACAGTGACAGGAAACACCAGAACCCTGTACAAAAACCTGCAGTACTGCACAGCAGCCTCTAGGGGGCGCCATGCTCCAGTAGGCGGCGCTCTCCTTGTGCTCTGTGCTCCAGCATTGTGTCAATAAGAAGTGGTGCTGTGAAGAGAACAACAGTCAGACTGAATGTTGAACATCAGCTGCTTCTCCTGCTGATTTAAACCTTGTTGGACAGATGGAACATTGGCTGTGGATTATTCTGGCTGCTCTTTTCTCTGGTAAGATACAAAGATCAACATGTTTCCTCTACATGGAGTCTTTAAAGCTGCTGATTGTTCTCCTTTAATCAATCATCTTTATTGATCCATCTCTTCCTCTGCATGTTCTGTTCTTCCCAGAGTGTAAAGGAGACTCAGTGAAGCAGACAGGAGGAGAAGTTGCTGCTACTGCAGGAGAATCACAGACTCTGGGATGTACCTTTGAAACCAGTGATACATATCCATATCTGTACTGGTACAGACAAAACAGAAATGATTTCCCAAAGTACATCATGAAACGTTATGGAGAAACTGTGGAGACGGCTCAAGAAATAAACAGTCACAGATTTACTGGAAAACCTCAGAAAACAGCTTTTAACCTGACGATCCAGGATCTCCGTCTGTCAGACTCTGCTGTGTACTACTGCGCTCTGCAGCCCACAGTGACAGGAAACACCAGAACCCTGAACAAAAACCTGCAGTACTCCCCAGCAGCCACTAGAGGGCCTCACTCCCATGTACGGTTGTCTAACATTAGAACAAGCCAGTCTTGTTCTGATGTTCCTGTCACTTTGTGCTTGATTTTCTCAATGTTTATTATTTTAACATCCCGTCCTATTTTGTTTTTAAAAATGATTATGACAGATGGATTTTCATTTCATGCAGTTTAATTACCAACAAGCTGAACATCGTGCCATCACACACTAAGCAGATGAATAACTGTAACTACATATAAACAATGAAATGACTCCAATGAATTGATGCTGTCGCCTGAATGCGCGGTCTCTCACTGCTTCAGTGGCTCCTGACGTTTTGGACTTTTGCCTCAGGAAACTTCTGGCTGATTTCCTGCTCTGCTGTCACACTGTCGACTGAAATCACAAGCGACACTTCAGACAAAGTTTTGGAATCAGTCAATATCTCTCTGATTGCAGAAAGAGAGAGACGGATATATAATTGGTAGATTTAATTACCTCCATGTTGTATGTTTTCAGAAACAGGTGGTCCGGGGTGAGAATCGTAGTCCATGACAATGACAGATTGACTTCAGGTTTTTCAGTCAATATTTTAAAAACTATTCTGCTTATTTATACCCAAATAAAGAAGCTGATGATAATTTAACTTTACAACATAAACATGCAACAGTAGAGTTTACAAGTTTCACAGAGAGACTCTGTCAATCTGACAGGAAGTCAACAAACCAAGAGAGCAGAAACATCAGGCTGCTGGTCGCTGATGATGAAACAACAAATTCAAATCAGTTCAGAACCGCAGATGGGTTCGGATCATTTGGACACTTTAACTCTGGAGCGGCTAGCAGCTGCTGAAGCTCCGATTATTGCAGACGTTGATCCAGCAGCGGCGCATGCGCAGCGAGTCGCAGCAGCTCCTGCTCCTCTGGATGTTTGACACTCGGCGCCATCGCATGACCTGGACTCAACCTGAACTGTTAAAGCGGCTGTAACTCGGCCTTCAGGCCCTGACATCACCGCTGCAGTACTCCACAGCTGCCACTAGAGGGCGTTTTCTATGGTTTGTTGGGGTTCAGTCTGATTGTTATCATGATGATACGAAGATCATGATATTCAAATCAAGGCAAACAATTTTAGAAACCAGTGAAGTTCATGACCTGGGTGGATATCATAAAACCCCTAAAAGTCCAACTTTGACAAGAAGTTTTGGTTAATTTCAGTTTTTAGAAATCTGAAAGTCACATTTGCCATAAGTTAAAGTGAACATAAAATAAAGTTCAGTTCTGCTTCTTGCTGTTTCACAAGAATCTGCAGCAATGTTGCAACAAATCAAAATGTTGAGATTGCAAATATTAGTCAGGAGAGGACAATAAGATCACAGCCTGACAGGCAGTGAACCAGGAAGCCAAACTGGACAGCATGCCTGGAGCAGATGCTGAGCAGCTGCCATTTACAATGGCTCCCCACCAAACACCCAGTGTTACAGACACTCAGTTCAGACAAATTATAAAGGAACAAATTGGTTGTTAAATTGAAAAGCTTTGAGGCAGTGATGCGTAACGTGACCTGCTCAGCAAGTCCGGTTCTTTCTATGAAATAAAAAGTTGTTCAACCTTCGTTTCAAAGTCCTGGAGCTGAAAATTTGCTTCTTATTTGCTAAAACATTTAGTATTGACTCATTTGTCAAACCAGTACTCTAACAAGACCCTCAGCATTCTGCAATTTAGCTCAGCATGCTGAAAAGTTACCATAAAATTACGACTTCATTGTCCAACTTTATTCATAATAAAAAAATCACAGATGAAAACCTCAAAGCCTGCAGCTTGCAGAAAAAGGCCAGGAAATAGACAGAACCTCTTTTTGTTGTTCATGCTAAATGTTTCATGTCTTCTCATCTGACAGGCTGGAATATAAACAATATTGGTACAAATTTTTCCACAAATTTAAATGAATGTAGTGAAAAACTAAACTGAAGAAGCTGAGCAGAAACCAATGACTGTTGCTAAAAGTTTTACTGTCATCCCAGTGAATCATTTGCACTCATTCAAACTGAGTCGTCTGATTAAATGTTACTGATTCACTGAATGAACCAGCAAGTAGATTGTACAGATAAATTATTAAATATGAACAGATTCAAAATAGGATTTCAGTTCTAGGGAGGGAAGGGCGGTGAGGGATATGAATAATTATGATCCCAAGGAGGGCATGGCAGAAAATAATTGAGAAACACTGGATTATTGTGACGAAGGAAATACCAGAGCACAAATTCATTTTTCCAAGTTTTAGTTCTTTCTAGATTTAACAGAGAAGAAGAAGAAAAGGAGGAGGAGAATAAGGGAGGAGCTGAATGACTTTAGAGACATTTCCTCATTCAATGCAGATCAGCACAAAAACCACCAACATCAACTCTCTTCAACATGGACTACGAGCTTATTTTGGTCTTTACCTCGCTAACAGGTCAGCTTGATATTTGGTCAGGAATATGTTTATGACAAGTCATAATAGAAATAAAAACGATGAAAAAAGTTAAAAATTTTTCTTTGTTCAGGTGTCATCTGTCAACATGTTACTCCAACGACAGATGAGAAGTCTGGATCAGCAGACAGCTCTGTTTCTCTATCCTGCAATTACAGTAAAGGTGCAGCAGATTATTTCTTCTGGTATCGACAACATCCAGGGAAACCTCCAGAGTTCCTGACATTTAATACGGAAGTTGAAGAAACGCAGAAAGAATCTCAGTCTAGATTCTCTGGTAGAGTACGAAAAAAGGAAACCCAGATGGATCTGCTGATCTCCTCTGCTGCAGTGTCAGACTCTGCTGTGTACTACTGCGCTGTGAGGCCCACAGTGACAGGAAACACCAAAACCCTGAACAAAAACCTGCAGTACTGCACAGCAGCCACTAGAGGGCCTCACTCCCTGTTAATCCACTAAAACCTGCAGTACTGCACAGCAGCCACTAGAGGGCCTCACTCCCTGTTAAACCACTAAAACCTGCAGTACTGCACAGCAGCCACTAGAGGGCCTCACTCCCTGTGAATCCACTGGTTGTTGAGTCGTTGGACTGAAGACAAAGACAACAGAGACATGAAGCAGCAAAGATCAGAGACGGAGCTGCTGAGGAAGCAGAAAACTCTCTGATTGGTTGAGTTGAAGTGGCCCCGCCCACTGACCTTCAGCTCCTCCATCATTTGTTCTTCCTTCATTGTTGATCTGCTGCGTGGCTCTCAGGACTCCACAGACATGTTGCTCTCCCTCGTGTTGCTTCTGCCTCTCAGTAGAGGTCAGTTTAAGGTCAGGGATTCTAGTTCAGTCCAGCAGGAGACAACATGTGGGTCTGCTGTCCTGCACTGGGCCAGACGCCGTTCTGACCTTCAGGCTCCTGTTTTTGTCCTCTAGAAACAAGATGGTTCCTGATCCTGGATCAGCAGCATCGTCTTTCCTCCAGTGAGCTGAGCATCAGAGAACTAACCACGGCAGACGCAGCTCTCTGCTACTGCGCTCTGGAAACACAGTGATACAAAGTGGAGAAGAGGCTGTACAAAAACCTGAACACAGATATCTGACTCCTCTTCAAAGAGGAGGGAAGTGGTATTCACAGCTCAGCGTCATATCAGATGGATTCTCATCATTCCTGCTTGATCAGAGTCGCTGTGGTTGCAGCTGCAAGTCTGATTAGTTCAGAAAACGTTGATCTACTGGGAGTTTGACACCATTTTTATCTTCACCTTCTTCACTCACGTCTTCCTCATTCTCACCTTATTTCATTCTGCTGCAGGAATGAAATAAGACCATATAAAGTAATACAGCGTTAGCTTAGCTCACTTATTCCTGTTGGTAGTTGGATTAGGATCGATCAGTGTTTTCAGTTTCATTCATGCAAGCTCCTGTAGCATGCATGAAAACTCAAGCTTTTGGTCATTTTTATTTTGATAACTTTTGATCAGGTTTACCAAGTTTGAAATTATGATCTCTCAGGCTGCACAGTGGCGCAGTGGGTAGCGCTGTGGCCTTGCAGCAAGAAGGTCCTGGGTTCGATTCCCGGCCCGGGGTCTTTCTGCACGGAGTTTGCATGTTCTCCCTGTGCATGCTGGGTTCTCTCCGGGTTCTCCGGCTTCCTCCCACAGTCCAAAAACATGACTGTCAGGTTGATTGGCCTTCCCAAATTCTCCCTAGGTGTGAGTGTGTGTGGTTGTTTGTCCTGTTTGTCTCTGTGTTGCCCTGCGACAGACTGGCGACCTGTCCAGGTGACCCCGCCTCTCGCCCGGAACGCAGCTGGAGAGGAACCAGCAACTCCCGACCCCGTTAGGGAGAAGGGTGACGGAAAATGGATGGATGGATGGATTCCCTCACATGTTGAGTGAGACCTGAATCAGGATTTAATTTGATTCATCTGTCATCCAAAAGAGACTAGAGCGCAAACCACCAGGGTGCACCCACCAGATTTGAATTTGATATTTAGCACTTGGCCAAGTATTGTTGTTTTTTATTTTATGTACTTTATTGTGTGTAATTTTATTTTCTTAATTGTATGTCTTGTCCAATTGTGAGTTTATGGTTCATGTTACTAAAGCTAACTGTTCTTTAAATTCACTCACTGTGTTTGTGTGTCATTTAAACACCCATCGTGCTCCGACAGCCGAACCTATTGGCCCATCTACCTAAAACATTCTGTACCCTTCTCAACTGTGTTACACCAGTATGGTAGAAATATAACAGAGTGATGCATCTGTTTCAACAATCTATCAGTGCTGGTTGTAGATGTCATGCAGACTGACTGCAGCTGGTATGTAGGACCTGCTGGTCCTTTCTTTCCTGCACCGTTGGTGCCTCAGTCTGCTGCCTGAAGGCCCCACAGCCTCATTCAGGGTGAGAAGAGCCAATCAGAACTGCTTCAGCTGAGCTAAAGTCTCAATGGAGTCCAGAGAGCAGATCAGACTGAGGCAGCTGCCACAAGCCCAGCAGATTGCAGCATAGAGGATCATTGAAGCCACCAGAGTCATACAAAGTCCTCAGTAATGTCCTGAACTCAATAAATGTCCTCAGCAGGTAGAGATGACAAGACATCTGTGTTATGTGAGCAGTTTGTTATTGGGCTGTACAGCCAGATGCTCATTCTGAGAAGGCCTCCTCCTGCAATCAGTCAGCACCTCCTTGTCTTGCTGCCATCGATGTGCAGAAGGTTCAGTTCACACCAAGCAGCACATATAGAGATAACCTCTCCTGACACGCGTCCAGCAATGGCAGATGTCAAGTTCTTGATGACGTCTGACGTGTAAAGTGTGAAAAGGAAAGGAGAGAGCACTGAGCCCTGTGGATTCCCCATGCTGCAGTGGCAGAGCCTCCCATCCTGTTAGTGAAGTTCATGCCGCCAGGTAGCAGCTGACTCCAGTTCCCTCCACATTCTCCTGAGCAGTGAAGGATGGGTTGAGTGAAGCTCCACAGTCTTTCCATTGCCCTCCAATGTGGCAGTGACCGATGCAGCAGGTCGACATCAGCCTGCATCAACTCCACCAACGAACTGGTGGACTGCAGGGGCTGCATCACATCTTCACCAGGAGATGGGTACAAACACAAAGTTAATGCAGAGCTACCTGAAGTGTTACTACGATTCTTTCACTTCAGTCACTTACAAGGAATTTATTGAAGCTTTAGGTCTTTTTCCATCTACAGAGGCTCACCTGTCCTCATGCTCACTGCCATGTGCTACAGATGATCGACCTGCTGCAGCAGCTGCTGGAGCTGAGGGTCATGATGCTGATTTCATTTCTTTGAGGAAAAGCTTTTCTCTGCTCTTTCATCTCCCTGCATCAGTTTGAGTGATCCTGAAGTCTTTAGCCGCGCAGCTGGGATCAAGACCAAGTCGCTCCTTTAACATCTTGAGATTCAGTTTTATACGATGAAGCGATGCATCAACAGCACTGCAATGGTTGTTCAGGCCACAGGATGACATAACTGGTTCCTGTCCCAAACAGATGCAGCACATTATCCACTAGCTTTCTGCAGAAACTGATGATTTCTCAGACTCCTGTCACCCAAACTGGCACTCAGGGAAGACTTCATATCCCTCACAGACATCTGAGCACTCAGCTCTTAAATTCATTTTCTTCTGTGTGAACAAGCCTATTACCACATGATGACAATGTGGAAACTCACTGAACAAAAATATAAATACCCCATGTCAAACACTGTTACCATGTGGAGGTGAGAACTGTAAATGAGCATTGCTGCTATTGGCATGTTGGATGCAGGGACGTCCACAGGAACAGCAGGACCATTAATCCACTACAAACTGCTGAACCGTGATGTCATCAATGCTGATATGAAGATCAATAATTAGTGAAAATATACTTTGAGTTTCTCTATATATGGTGGAACCCAAGTGTTCATAAAACTCTTATATTTGACATGGGGCTTTATATTCTTGTTCAGTGTATTTTTATTTTTTCAAATTAATTAAAATTGAAAACCAAGAAAAAAGTATTCAAACGTGTTTCTGTGAAACTCAAAACTGGCCACCTTTGAAATGTTTCTACCAATTACATGGAGCTCACCTGTAGTAAATTCATCTGATTATTAGCTGGAGCCTCGTCTCCTCTCTGGTGACCTCCAGCTCTCCTCTCCACCAGAGGGCGCCATGCTCCAGTAGGCGGCGCTCTCCTTGTGCTCTGTGCTCCAGCATTGTGTCAATAAGAAGTGGTGCTGTGAAGAGAACAACAGTCAGACTGAATGTTGAACATCAGCTGCTTCTCCTGCTGATTTAAACCTTGTTGGACAGATGGAACATTGGCTGTGGATTATTCTGGCTGCTCTTTTCTCTGGTAAGATACAAAGATCAACATGTTTCCTCTACATGGAGTCTTTAAAGCTGCTGATTGTTCTCCTTTAATCAATCATCTTTATTGATCCATCTCTTCCTCTGCATGTTCTGTTCTTCCCAGAGTGTAAAGGAGACTCAGTGAAGCAGACAGGAGGAGAAGTTGCTGCTGCTGCAGGAGAATCACGGACTCTGGGATGTACTTATGACAGCAGTGTGAGTGTCACATTGTTCTGGTACAGACAAGAAGAAAACAGCTTCCCAAAGTACATGCTGAAGCAGCTGTCATCAACACTATATAAAGATCCAGAGTTTGATAGCAGAAGATTTGATGCTGACTTCAATAAAGAAAAGAAATCCTTCAACCTGACGATCCAGGATCTCCGTCTGTCAGACTCTGCTGTGTACTACTGCGCTCTGCAGCCCACAGTGACAGGAAACACCAGAACCCTGAACAAAAACCTGCAGTATTGCACAGCAGCCACTAGAGGGCCTCACTCCCTGTTAACCCACTAAAACCTGCAGTACTGCACAGCAGCCACTAGAGGGCCTCATACATCAGGTTACATTACTATGAGGTGCAGCTGCATCTTCACCTGGTTTCCCTCCAACAGTTCAAACTGGGAGAAGTCAGTGGAATCCAGTGGAACCAGTTAGGATGACCAGAGTTAGGAAAGCCACTGGTCATAACCAGCAAGTCTGTTGGAGATAAACGTCCATGTATTTTTAATTGTTTTACTGATTATTTATTTATTCCCTGTGGGGTGAACTTGGGTTTTAGAAAGGTGCTCTTAATTAAAATGTATGTTATTATTATTATTACTAAGCCAAGATAAATGCTGCAAAGGCCTATTGTAATTGTAAATGTCAGTTTTAATTATTAT
Organism: Poeciliopsis turneri; assembly: GCA_922788865.1. NCBI lineage: Eukaryota > Metazoa > Chordata > Actinopteri > Cyprinodontiformes > Poeciliidae > Poeciliopsis > Poeciliopsis turneri. The sequence continues at coordinate 17,132 of CAKLNU010000573.1, forward strand.
TATTATTATTATTCCATCTCCTAAAGTGGCCTTCTGGAGACCTTAACATATTCAAAAACTCATTAAACTTCATCCATGTAAAATTTTCCGACTCTAGTGGAATCAAAAGTTGGTGTGGCCACGCTGCTCTACAGCGCCATCTGATGTGAGATGGGACAAACTGTACATCAAAAAAGATCGAAAGTTCACTATAGGTCCACTCAAATCAAGAAAAAACATTTCCTGGAGGTGTGTCCTAAAATGTAGCTGGAGTTTGTGTTACCCCTGCAACCTCGGGTGGCAGAGTAATGTATGATAAAAGATCTTCCTCCAACGTGTGGTGCTGTGACACAGGAAAGATGAGACACACACGTTGAGTTCTCGTTAACATCCAACGGAAGATTAATTCTTTTTTTGTGAGCTCGCTCTTTTCTATGCCACCAATGCAATGCGCCCTAGTGGTCATGTGGAGAACTGCGTGGACAAACCGAGACAATGCTCAATTTGTTACAACAAGAAATTAAAAAGATACAAAATGAAAAATTGTGTTTGGGGTGTCTATTTTCTTACATATTCTCTTTATTTTCTGGTAACTAGTTTTCACCCCTCTACATTTGTCACTTTGGGTCAAAGGGCCAGTTTTGGCCACGTTTGACATTTAAACACCTTGAACTTCAACAGACTCCTCCTTCCCTCAGGACAGGAAGCTGCATCTCTGACCCCTTTTACCTAATCAAGATGATCCTGTGTCAGAAGACAGATATCTAGTTGGGCTCACTTGGTTTAATGGTCAAAAAGTTTTTGATGGAGGCCGTGGGCGTGGCCGTGGGCGATGGAGGCCGTGGGCGTGGCCGTGGGCGTGGCTGTGGTTCCAATAGGAACCCACTCCAATATTTGGTGGGCGTGGCCTAATTCTTCCACAGCGCCCCTAGAAATCTTTAAAACAAATCTACCCCAAGCCATGCTTTCACCCAGAATTACATAATAATTACATATTTATCTTTTAAGGACGAACCAAAAAAGATCTTGTAGTCATGGTCCAAACCTCACAGGAAGTTGGCCATTTTGGATCAAAGCTGCCATCTTGTCTCTTCTGCACACAAATGAGCGAAGTCCTGCTGCAGCTTTTGAGAATCGCTCAGCATTGAGGGATGTGCTCAATACATGAAGGCTAACAGTTATGAAAGAATGTGTGTGTGACCAAGTCTCCCAATCTGACCATGAAACATCGAAGTCTGGCTGCTGGCCGCAGCATGTGGGCGTGGCAGAGCGGCGAATTAAATCCCTCACCGCTTGCGTACAATTGACCCTAAATCACATATGCATCATCTGAGTTGCATAAAATTTCACATGATTGACCTTTGTTAACCTCTAAAGAGGCCAATAGCATTAAATTGAAATTTGACTCCAGTGCGCCCCCTAGATTACTCAAACAGCTACATCTCCCTTCCTAATGCATGAACCGATCTGCACCAGATTTTCTGTGCATCTTTAGGGACCATTGCTCAACACGTTGATGTGCACCGCCTAGTGGACCGGTGTGGGAATTACATAAAAGCGTTGACAACGTGGGCGCTCCGGTTGCCTTGATGCCGGAGTGGCGCTGTGCTGCAACGGCCAACACTACATGCAACTTTAATTTACATCTTATTTCTTTCAACAGTGTCTGACCACCAAACAAACCCAACAGAGCTGGGCACATTTCAAGTAAAGCCTCCCTCTGCTTTAGCTGTGTGTGGACATCATTGCTCATCTTGTAACTTATCATCCTCTGTATTTGGTTGGTGGATTTTGTGAGACCGCTGGTTCTTACCTGTGTTCTCTTCATGTTGTTGGGTATTAATCCTGTACCCAACAACATAAAGGTAGAAGACTCTCTACTTTTAGAGAGGTCAGAGGTCTGAGATCCTCTGACCTCTGTGTGTCTTTACAGAGGTCACCTATGAGTTAGCATTCATTCTAATGTTGGCTGTTTTCTCCTCTTTACTTGCATTCTTGATGTTTAGTTTTCTATACATTCTTGGAAATGATGTAAATTCTTTCTGCTCTAACTGATCTCTCCTCTGGTTCGTAGTCCCGTTCTCTCACAGCTAATGTGCATTTTTTCCATTTAGCCACCTGAAGCTTTTCCAGAAGGTTTTGCCATTACCTGCCAGGTTATTTGCTTTTCACATGATTTCTCTTATGACTTTAGTTTTTAGGTATTTCAGTTTTAGCAAGTTCTGCTTGTTTTGTAGTTGAAAACCTTTTTAACTGACTTCCTGCTAGTCTGTACTTGTGTCCCACTGAGAATAAAATTTGACACGTTTGTAAAGTATTTTCTAAGACTACATATGAAAAAAATAAGAATCCACGTCTTCCCACACACCTGCTCACCTTCCTGGTTAATGGGAACCACGATGCATCTTTCTAAACATCTTTCCATCACAACCAAGGAGGAAGAGGAGGAAGAAGAGGAGGAGGAAGAGGAGGAAGAGGAGGAAGAGGAGGAAGAGGAGGAAGAGGAGGAGCTGGTCTGCTCCTGAACTCTAAAGAGACTCAAACTTCCTCCTTCAGCTCAACTGTCCAACATTAACTCTGCTCAACATGCTGTCTCTGCTCACATCTGGACTCACTCTGCTGGTTCTGATCACTGGATCAGGTTGGTTGGAGTCTTTCAGAGAATAATCTCATCCTTGTTGTTCTTCACTTACATCAGTTTTTCTTCCTTCAGGTGTAAACTGCCAACAACTCACTGCAGCAAAGACTGAGGAGTTCAGTTCAGAGGGCAGCTCTGTTACTCTGAGCTGCAGTTACACCAAAGATTCAGCTAATTATTTATTCTGGTATCGACAAAATCCAGGAAAACATCCAGAGTTCCTGAAGTCTCACTCACCTTCAGGTGGAACAGAAAACCTGGACAGGATGACATTCAGAGGAAGCAAAGAAAACATGTCCATGACGATCTCCTCTGCTGCAGTGACAGACTCTGCTGTGTATTACTGCGCTCTGCAGCCCACAGTGACAGGAAACACCAGAACCCTGTACAAAAACCTGCAGTACTGCACAGCAGCCACTAGAGGGCCTCACTCCCTGTTAATCCACTAAAACCTGCAGTACTGCACAGCAGCCACTAGTAGGAATGTTTGAAAGCATATTTGAACATTTACTATATACAGTTGGTTTTGGCAGTAATTGGTCTTTATGGATAAAGTATTAATAATGTAGTTTAATTAACTTTTGATTAATGGTTAAATAATGGTAAATAAGGTTTAGTTATTTTAAGTTGCTATTGAATTGTTTCCAGTTTTCTGCTGCATCATCTTGGAACCAGATGCAGACCTACATGAAGGAATCATGTAAATTTATGACTGTGAACTATTTCTGTTTTGCTGTGTGAATGTTCTGTAAATTGTGTGCTGCTGCCAGTCTTGGCCAAGATTCTGTTGTAAGAGAGATTTTTAATCACTGTGGGATAAATAATTAATGCTAATTATCTTATGATTCTTTCCTGACTGCATGGCTCGCATTATAAATCACATTGGGGTACCTGTGTTCCTCTGTGTTTGACTTTGGGAGCTCTACAACACACAACGACTCCAGAATAGCAGACAGGTGATGTTCTTGATCAGCTCCACAAAGAGCTCTGTCACGAGCAAAGCAAAGCAGCCTCCCAACCCAAAGAAGCAGCCTGACACGCAGTTTGTCTGTCTTCATACAGACATTCCTCTGTGTGATCTGTCCCACTGCAGATCACCGGAGACATCACATCCTAACCAGACATGGACTCTCAGCCCAGATCACCTCGTGATACAGTAAACTTTGCTCCGGAGACCTCTGCTCACCTCTCATCTCCTTCATCAGCAGCTATAAACAAATCCTTTTTCCATAGAAATCTCAGTGGATTGCTGTTTAAGCCTGGCTTCATTTCCCACATTTTAAAATCACTCAAGATTTAATTATTCCCAAAACCAATGCAGATTGGAAGCTGAACTAATGGGGGTGAAAGGGTCTCATCTTGCCAATCAATGAGGTCAAGTCATTTAATGCAATCAGAAGAAAGGACTGACGGTCTCATCTTCACAGGGAGAACAGATGGGGGCGCTGCACACCTCAAAGGGCAAAGAGGGCAGATTACCACCTCACCTGGTGAGCTAAATCAGGGCCTGATGGAGAACCCAGGAAACCCTGTGGCTCATGGCCGACGCTACATCTGACGCAACATGTGACCCTACATCTGACCTTAAGCCTAACCCTATATGTGACCTCACACCTGACCTTACCTCTGACCCTGCATGTATGAAGCCCCATCACTTCCTCAGCTGATCCTGAAGTGTTGTACGTTCTCAGGAATCTGCGGTGCAATAGATTTCTGACGTCTTTCTTATTTTTGGTGGAAATTCCAGTTTTAATGCCACGATTCCTCAATGGGAGAGTTAGTAGCATAAACTTTTGTCTTCGAGATCATGACACAGAATAAACTTAAACCCCTCAGTCTCAGTGTTTTCCTGAGTCTCCTGTTGAGGATTTTGAAGGACGTTCTGAGAAGTTTTCGGTGTTTTGTCTGCTGGGCTCTGAAGCGTGGAGGTCAAAGGAATGAATGCTGCAAATCAACGACTCAATGCAATCTGCTGGGTTTCCTTAGGTAGAAAACCTTTGAATATAATTTCAATAGTAAGCTGAACTTGATGCATTGATTGATGACTATGGTCAGTTGGAATCAATGGACCTGATCTGGACTTGATCTGGATGATTCATTAGAAATGATTAGATTTTTCTTCATAAACTGGATATTTTATCTGTGATTTTCTTTTTAAGTTTTTGAATGTACATTCAAACATAATTTGCTTGCTACATTCTTTTATTCTCTTGTTATTTCTGCTGAGAGGAGGAGAAGGAGGAGGAGGAGGAGTTGATCTGATCCTCATCTCTAAAGAGACTCAAACTTCCTCCTTCAGTTCAGTTCAACTCTCCAACATCAACTCTGCTCATCATGGACTATTATGGTCTGTCTCTGCTCATCGCCTCTCTGCTAACAGGTCACAATGTCTCTGTTTTTCAAAAACACATTTTCAAAGTTTGATAAATGTGAATTTATTTTCAGAAACTGAAAATAACAGATTTCTCTTCATCTAGGAGTCAGATGCCAACAACTCACCGCGCTTCGTAAAGAAGAGTTTGCTGTAGAAAAAAGCAAAGTTACTCTGTCCTACACTTACTCCAGCAAAGCTACTGGAAGTGAATATTTTTTCTGGTATCGTCAATATCCTGGAAAACCTCCAGAGTTCCTGATTTCTCATTTAGGAACAGGAGCTACACTCCAGAATCTGGTTCCTGGTTTCTCCTTCAAAATGAATGATGATAAAACCCAGATGGATCTGCTGATCTCCTCTGCTGCAGTGACAGACTCTGCTGTGTACTACTGCGCTGTGCAGCCCACAGTGACAGGAAACACCAGAACCCTGTACAAAATCCTGCAGTACTGCACAGCAGTCTTAAGTTTCCTTAAGACTGGCTTCATGCTACACATTTTAAAATGGCTCAGGAGTTAATCATTCCCAAAACTGACGTACCAATGCAGATTGGAAGCTGAACTAATGGGGGTGAAAGGGTCTCATCTTTCCAGTTAATGAGGTCAAGTCATTTAATGCAATCAGAAGAAAGGACTGACAGTCTCATCTTCACAGGGAGAACAGATGGGGGCGCTGCACACCTCAAAGGGCAAAGAGGGCAGATTACCACCTCACCTGGTGAGCTAAACCAGGGCCTGATGGAGAACCCAGGAAACCCTGTGGCTCATGGCTGACGCTACATTTGACCCTGTATGTGACCTTAGATCTGACCTTACCTCTGATCCTATGTCTGACTGTTGGGGTCCAGGACTTGTATTCATCTATTCCTCCAGCCCTTTTCTGCAGTTTGCATGATCTGCATCATCAGACAGGAGGTCCGATCCTCTGCAGTTAGTTTCCATCTCATCAGGGCTTCTATGTAAGAAGGAGCAAGGCAGCACTTTGGCAACCGAGTGTTAACCAGTAGTGGTAAAGCTCCAAGCCCTTCTAGCTCTCAGCGTCTTTTAGTGTCGCTCCTCCACCTTGTTTCCTCATTCAGGTTACCTGAACCGATCTCCAGATCTGGATTTCCTGTTTTTCTGTTCCACTCAGATTCTGGTCAAGGGTCCACAGTCGGCTCCTTCCACTCCACTGCTGCTGCAGACCCTGCTTCTGCCATCCTGGTTCTCATCAATGACTGTTGACTCACCTGCTGGGCTGAATCCACCACCCCATCGTCAGCATTCGTTCCATTCGATTGTAAGAACCTGGAATCCTGCTGTTTGCACATTGTGAAGATCAAGGCTAACCTTCCTGTCCGCTGCTGAACCCATGGGCCACGCCCCGTCCTTGAGCGGTCTCCTGAATCCCTTCCACTCCTGAGTACAGCTCTTCACTGGACTCTATGAATTAGAAATCTCTAAATTTTGATTCTTTTCTTGAGAGTGTTTTGGATGTAGGTTAAACATATTCCAAAAACCAACATCACACTGAGCTTCCATGGAGAGAAAACAGGTGATGGGCTTCAGGTAAAACCATGTTGGCCCAGTCCAACATGGTTCTGCCTCCAGGAACCAACCAGAGCTCAGCTTCCTCCTTCTCAGTAAGCAGAACAGCTAGTCCAATCTTTTCTGTCTCTGCACTGGTTGGTCTTCAGACTCACACCAGATCAGGTAACTCCGACAGAACTGTTTCTTCCAGTTGAAAGGAGTGAATGCTATAAATTAAGGACTCGATGCAACATACTAGATTTCTTCATACAGAAAACCTTTTTAATCAATTTTAATAAATGGAGCTCAATGCACTGATTTAGAATTTGTATCGATGATTCAGGTGAATTGACTGCAGATCTATAAATACAAACTACATATTAATGTTTTATAACTGAATTTCATTCATTTCCATCAGAAACCAGCTGAAGCTGAACGAGGAGGTTAGCGAGGAGGAAGAGGAGGAGAAGGAGGAGGATGAAGAGGAGGAGTTGATCTGATCCTGATCTCTAAAGAGACTCAAACTTCCTCCTTCAGTTCAGTTCAACTCTCCAACATCAACTCTGCTCATCATGGACTATTATGGTCTGTCTCTGCTCATCGCCTCTCTGCTAACAGGTCACAATGTCTCTGTTTTTCAAAAACACATTTTCAAAGTTTAATAAATGTTCATTTATTTCCAGTAACTGAAACTAACAGATTTCTCTTCATCTAGGAGTCAGATGCCAACAACTCACCGCGCTTCGTAAAGAAGAGTTCGCTGTAGAAAAAAGCAAAGTTACTCTGTCCTACACTTACTCCAGCAAAGCTACTGGAAGTGATATTTTTTCTGGTATCGTCAATATCCTGGAAAACCTCCAGAGTTCCTGATTTCTCATGTAGGAACAGGAGCACAAACATCTCAGCCGCTTCCTGGTTTCTCGTTCAACATGAATGATGATAAAACCCAGATGGATCTGCTGATCTTCTCTGCTGCAGTGACAGACTCTGCTGTGTACTACTGCGCTGTGAAGCCCACAGTGACAGGAAACACCAGAACCCTGTACAAAAACCTGCAGTACTGCACAGCAGCCACTAGAGGACCTCACTCCCTGTTAACCCACTAAAACCTGCAGTACTGCACAGCAGCCACTAGAGGGCCTCACTCCCTGCTTCTTTGGCTTGTTATGTTTCAGTTTGACTGTCTGATCGTTTGAGGCAATATAAAAAACTGAACGTAGAGAGAAAACAATCCCTCTGATTGTTAGGGTTAGTGTTTCGGAGTGTCCACCTCTATTTTAGAGGTGGATACCTCTAAAATAGAGGTGCCCAGTTTTTTAGAGGTCTCCTGCAACTTTTAGATGTGTCTCCACTTCAACACACCTCAGTCAAATAATGAGGTCATTAGCAGGACTCTGGGGAACTTGACTGCGTTCAAGAGATGATTGAGCCGTTGGATTCAGGTGTGTTGGACCAGGGAGCCATCTAAGAGTTGCAGGACAGCGGCCCTCGAGGACCAGGATTGCCCACCCCTGTACCATATCTTTAATATAGCTAGATCTCATCTTCTAAGTGTAATTCAGCAAAGGTTTTTCCAACCAATTGAGGGACAGCTGTGGAGTCAGAATCACATAAAAATAGAAAGTTTGATTAATTTGGTTTACACAGAAGTTACTCATTCTGTTTTTAAAATGTTTAATAACATTTTGATTGTTACAGAATCTCACGTTTATGATTTTCGCACTTCATAAAATCAGACAATAAGAAGCAACTATCTAATAATTCTTTCCACAGAATATTTCTGAATTGTTAAACTGTTTTAAATTGTAAGCATTGAGCAAATAACAGATTTATTTCATAAACTAGAATATGACTGAAAAGTTTATTTTTTAAAGGTATTATTAATCTCAGAATCCTGATCAGGATGTATGTCCAAATCTTTGAAGAAGACTCTTCACATGTAAGTTTTGGCTTCATTCTTAGCTCTAAAAAAGAAAAGGCCTTCCAGTGACTGTGGGTGCATCAGCGCACCCCACTCCTCCTCGTACCCACCAACTTGCAACACAAAGTTACACCCTTAATTAATCACGAGTTAATTCCTGGGAGAACTCGGAGTCTCTCTCTGGAGAAATATCTCACAGCCAATAGATAAACCATGTTTGTGTTTGTGAACAAGCAGCAGATCGCTTTTTAAATGATGACAAAGGCCATATGCTGAGCTGAAGATGCTGCCTGGACCCCAGGAAGAGATGCAGAGATGGTAACTCTTTGGGAAACTCTCGATTAGCTTTGTTTCCTCCAGATAGTGCACCGGTCTGTAAAATGGGTTCCACCCATCCATCCATTTTCCGACCACCCTTCTCCCTAACGGGGTCGGGAGTTGCTGGTGCCTCTCCAGCTGCGTTCCGGGCGAGGCGGGGTTCAGCCTGGACAGGTCGCCAGTCTGTCGCAGGTAAAATGGCTTTGTGTTTAATATAAATGTTCTTTTATTCTCATCTCACAGAGGGATGTTGCAGACAAATACATATACACTCTTTGTAAGAATCTAGTAGACCTAAAATTGCAAAAATTCGTATGACGTTTTGCCCTTAATGGTTCTTACGAGTTAGAAAATGAGGAAAAAAAATCATGTTCAGCCACAATAATTTAGAAAATGTAAAGGACTGCATAATCTGGTGTTTTAGCACATGTAAGTGTGTTCAAGGGTGTGTGTGTGTGTGTGTGTGTGTGTGTGTGTGTGTGTGTGTGTGTGTGTGTGTGTGCTGGTTTAGCTATCATTATGAGGACTTAATCCTGTCAAACAACTAACATTGTGTGGACATTGATTGCTGTGAGGACATTTTGCCATGTCCACACAATAATAACATACTTTTTGAGTTAGGTGTTGGGATTAAGGTGGGAATTAAGTGGTTCAGGGGAAATGTCAAGCTCAGTCATAGAATCGATGGGAGTCAGAACAAGTGAATAAACGTGCATTGAAACAGGAGTGTGTTTGTGTGTGGGGGTGGAGTTCAACAAAGGCGGTGCTTACTCAGGGCTGCATGTGCACTGGAGCCGCTGCTGGCTGTGAAGAGAACAACAGTCAGACTGAATGTTGAACATCAGCTGCTTCTCCTGCTGATTTAAACCTTGTTGGACAGATGGAACATTGGCTGTGGATTATTCTGGCTGCTCTTTTCTCTGGTAAGATACAAAGATCAACATGTTTCCTCTACATGGAGTCTTTAAAGCTGCTGATTGTTCTCCTTTAATCAATCATCTTTATTGATCCATCTCTTCCTCTGCATGTTCTGTTCTTCCCAGAGTGTAAAGGAGACTCAGTGAAGCAGATAGAAGCAGAAGTTACTGCTGCTGCAGGAGAATCACTGACTCTGGGATGTACCTTTGAGACCAGTGTTTATTCAACTGTTTACCTCTTCTGGTATAAGCAAGAAGAAAACAGTTCACCAAAGTACATGCTGAAACGATTCTCATCAACAGGAGATAATGCTGCAGATTTCAGAAAAGACAGATTTGATGCTGAACTCAACACTGACAAGAAATCAGTCAATCTGACAATCCAGGATCTCCATCTGTCAGACTCTGCTGTGTACTACTGCGCTCTGCAGCCCACAGTGACAGGAAACACCAGAACCCTGTTCAAAAACCTGCAGAACTCCACAGCAGCCTCTAGAGGGCCTCATGAGTCAGGGTGCAGGTATTGGTATCGCAAACACCGAACACACACACTTCCTGCATATAAACACCCCCAAACCTTAAACTCATCGCCTCTGCTGGCCCCCATCCTTCTGTTGTCCATGTTTCTTTATATGCAGAGGTATTTTGCAGTCCCAAACTGTGTCTGCTTGTGCACAATGACAATAAAGGCATTCTGACTGTATCATGGGAAAAAAGCTTTCAGAACAAGTTATCTTACCTCTTCTATGATGGTCGCCACTTCACAACCAGGACAGGATGTTCAGAGTTCCAATGGACTGGGAGAAAGATGGAAATCACCTGACCAGGTCCTTGGCAGAAGTAAAGAATGAGGCAACCTCAGTGTAGCTCAGTGTAGCTAAAGCTCACCCAGTAGTCCAGGATGAACAGCTTAACTCTTTTGGGTATTGTGACCTTGGTTTCGGCTTTAGTTATGTGTGAAGAACCTTAAATTCTCTGGTGTTTTCTTTTTACCAGATCACACATAAGTTTGTAAAAAATAATCAGAGGCACTGTTGCAAATTAACCACAGTTTATTTATCTCACAATAACCCATAGGCATACATAGTCAGTTCATTTTATTGTACAACATCAACCACTTTAAAATCTTAAATCTATGCTGGCCCTGGAAACCTTACAGCTGACATCCAGTTACTCCAATTAAATAAAATCAGACTGCTTGCACTGTAAAATGTAATAGTATATCTTACTCGAAAAGAAAAGTGACCTTAACTCATTCCAGCTTAATTTGTTGACTATACTAACTTAAACTTAATAAAGACAACTTTCTACTGAGGCAAGTAATAAAACTCATCAGCAGCAAGTAACCCGAACTTGGAGTTATGAGTGAGCAAGACGCATCTGCATAACCAGCAGAAAACTCGGCATCATTCGGCAGCTCTCGTTGAACGCACATGCGCAGTTGGCCACTGACGAGTGACGACGTGTTTGACAGAAGCACCAAACTAAGTGTTGTCATGCTAAGTTCCACTGGTTTTTAGCAAACTTATATTCATTATCTCGGCCGTATAATTCATCCGTAAGTCCAGGTTTTGAGGTTAACTTTATGTGTAATGATTTAGCGATGCCTGGGACTAACGTTAATCGAAAATATCATGTTTATTTAGTAGCAACAAGATGGAGGGCAAAGAAAACAGCTGTCCGGGATGCAAAACAAAAAAAAAGGAAAAGGGATAAAGATGAGGATGTTGGTGGGATAAAAACCTTTCAGTGTGGTTGAAAGTTCACTACAAGTGGCAGTCTTAATATTAAAAAAAAAAAAAAAAAGGCAGTGCATCTTTTATGGGCGCGTGCCCAACCGAGATAATATAAGTGAATCAGCGTTGAAATATCTCTTGTCTCTTGTTAACTTACAGAATTAGTTTCATTGTCCTGCTAGTGAAAAGTAGTCATGAGAGGTCCAATATCTCTATGTGTTAAATATTAATTTTTCATACTTTTCTTTCAGATTCTGGCAGAGTTCTGTCGCTTGTCGAGCAAAAACTTGGATTCAAAATTTTTCACTGAACTTGATAAATACAGCCCTCGCTACTTTGAGATTTTCAAGAGCAAGGAGGGAAGTGTTGGCCAGAAACTTCAGACTAATGTGCAACAAGTCAGAGCCGAGGTGAGTTTCTCAGATACAAAGTCATCATTTTATTATCATGTTGGGAACAAAATACACAACCCCACTGTGCATGCAGAGCTGTTAATTGATTATTCTTTACCACAGGAGTGATGTGTGTTTGATATGATTTTTCAGAGTACAGATATTACTGCGAGTGACTAACGGCAGTGCTCCGTGGCCTTCCTGTGATCCTTGGAGATGAGAACACAGACTTCAAGACATGCTTTGTAGGTCATCTTTATTACATTTTTATAATTTTTTTATGTCCCACTTAATTCTGCTCCTTATGTGACTTTGATAGCTTTAGTTTTAGTTACTGTTCTTTCACTCAGCCTGAATCAGTGCTACTATACGTCTTACATGATGCACTAATGAAATATCCCCAATCAGACACATTTAGTGGTTCTCTGCTGCCTTTCCAAAGATTTCAGTTGCAGTTCTCTAGTGTCACACCATGTGAAACCCGAATGTCATCAAGAACTAAAAAGTAAAATGAATTTCACTTAGCTGATGAAGTGCAACATGTGAAAATGTTATGAACTTTCCCTTCCAACATCATCAACACTTATTTATCACTGACACTCTTGGGAAAATTCGCGCTGTACTGTCATAGAAGGCTGATGATGAGTGGACTGCCATAGGTGGGACAGCTGTAAAGTGTTATGTTGATATGTAATTGTGGTGTTGCTTCTATTGTTGTTAGGACTGCGAAGACCCAGACGTGTCTCATGCCCCCATTGGGATCCTGACCATCATTCCTGAGGACAGGCAGGCCTCCCCTGATTCCCTGCACCTCGAGTCTTCAGGTACTGCCATTATTTTGGAAGGAAGTCTTGTCATGAATGACCTTGGAAATCTTCCACATGCCATGTGCTTGTTCTTTGGACTTATTGATGTTCTTTGGACTTATTGATGCTCTTTGGACTTATTGATGCTCTGAATTTGGAGTACACTCAACAAGTACACCTTTGACTTCATCCAAAGGGTGCTTCTCTCACTTGGACATAAATCCCTAAAACCAAAAATACAATCACTCAAAAATCCTCTGATGAAATGAGTGAATGTGATCTGACATTACGGATCAACATTGATACCTTTACCCTTATTGGGAAAGTGATTTTTATTTCTTGTTTGATTATTTTTTGTTGGAGGGAGCCTCATTGCACTTGAAGATTACTAAATGGTTTTATGTTAATGAGGAGAAACATTACTTCACTTCACTATTCACTTTATCGATGTTATAATAAATGTTAGGCTCTATTATTGAGAATTGAGTTTTTGTTTCACACCAGTCAACAAAGACATTTAAGCAAGGATTCTCAAAGTTTTAAAGACTGAGGGCCATTTGAAGGATTCAACATTAGACTGAAGACTGCCCTAGAAAAAAGTCATGTCATTTTTTTTGTCTAAAAAAGTATATGGAAAACTTTGTTTCCAGGTTAGTGTGTATGTAACCACACTTGCGAACCCTGTATTTAAGGTAAACTTGTTTAATTATTAAACATTTTTTTCCATTCAAACTCATGTCTGTTGGCTCTTTGTTTCAATAACTTAACACTTTAGGTTCATCTTACATGAACATATCAAGGCAATCGGTTTCCTGATATTTTGCAAGTAAAGTGAATGCTTAAATGTCTAAGTGTAACTTATTTTTATGAGTTGACGTAACTCACAAATTGAAGTAGTCATAATTGACATTTTATAGTCAACCTTACTAATGATTTTGAGTTAACAGCACTCAGGTTTACTGCCATTATCTGACTGGTCTAAACATAGTTATTTATAGCTATAATACCTTAAAATGAATTAGCTACTTTATTTGGAGATTTTGAGGCAATCGGTTTCCTAACTTTTTTTAAGTAAAGTGAACTTTTTACATTTTACAGTGTGGGGGAGAAATGATAATAAAAACCCAAATATAACTTAATGCACCTGAGTGTTCCCAAACAAAAACACACTCACACAACAAGAAAGACTCCCTAGTGAATAAAACAAAGGAAAGAAAAACTCCTCTTCCACTAGTCTCCTCAATCTGGATAAAACAGCTTGGAACCAGCGACAGCAGAGCTTACAAGCAAGCCTGGAGGGCTGGACAATAAAAACTCCCCTTCCCTAGACAACAAACCCCCAAAGGAGTAAAGAATTTAATCAATAAATATTCAAAACATAAATTGTAAACTAATGCAACACTGAAACCAAAACAAACTAAAACTGAAACAGTAGCAGGCCAACCTGCACAAAACAGAGAATAGAATTAGACAGATACCTTAAATAGCCAATTAATAATTAACTGCCTTTATCTTCTCTATACGTTAGCAGAGCTCTGTATGTCCTCTCCAAGAGCAAGTTTCCTGCAACAATAAAATGGAGGCATCAGAAATAATTCTGAACCCAGTGCACTTTTCATGTTAACCAGATCTGTAGAGGAATCAGCCTGAACTCTGACCTTCTCAGTGATCTACCCGCTTTTAAATGCAAATGCCGATTACCTGTCTCCGTAATGAATCAGCTGCGCTCCAACACAGCGTCTTCCTTATATGGGCAAACCGAAGAGTGCATAATGGACATAATGCCCCGGCAACAGTATTTTCTCTTCCCTTTCTTGAAACTAAGTCACAAAAATCTGCCCTAAAAGTTCTGGGAAATGTTCTGTTTTCTTAACCTAACAGCGGCTAAGCTAGCTGTGACTAACCTGATATAGTGCTGTGGACAGTGAATCAATCCTAATAAAATCCCAATTAGGGCTTAATCAATTCCTTGAATGACTCAAGTTCCTTGATTATTAAAATTCCTCCAGAAAAATGTACCTGGCTGGAAGCTTCATTAATTCATGTTTTATTATTTAGCACCGTGTTCCAGCGGGGACATGATTAGCTTTACATGGAGCTCTGACCTCCTCTGAGTTGTTGGTGAAAGCTAAGTGTTAGCAGCATAACCTCAAATTTTCAAGTTCAGCCTGAGGGGATTTTATTGATTGATGATAATATCCAGGTTTTCATCTTTTTGGGGACCAATAAACATCCTTAAAATGACGGGTGCGATGCCTGGAGTCCGGCAGCTTTTCTCCTCAGAGCTGCTGGTTCAGAGCAAACAGTGGGAAGAGCTGCAAGAGTATTGATGCAGGTAGAGGACAGACTGAATATGGCGGGCGGCTGAGTCGCTGATGCTTACAGTGTAAGTGTAGCTTTACAATGAACCGCACAATAAGTTTCATATCAACCTGGTCTGAACAAAAGGGAGGCGGAGCATCAAGGCTGTTCATGGCTGGTAGTTTCTGAATGTGATGAACGAAGGTGCCATTAATAGCCCATATTGCTGCCCAGGTCTTTCAGTTGTTCATTAATTCCTCAAACCCAAAGCTCGGCAAGTTTGGGGAAAGGTCACAGTTCATCTATTAAACTGACTGAAGATGACTACATAAACTAAGAGCTGGAGTATAGACATTTTTATATGAGCATTTGTGAGCCTGCCTTCTTTATTACTAAATTGAATATAATTTCAGATTCTTGTATAACTTTCTTAATGTTAAGTCTCAATGTTTTAATTAAATCAGGAAACAATATGGAACTAATTTAGACCTTTGATTATCAGAATTTAGTTGGAAGAAATTGTCAACCATCCAGCATTTTAATAAATAATAAACCGTCAACAGTTTGTTTCATAGAAACCAGCGTCAAGGTTTGATACTGAGAGCTTTAAAACCAGCTGAAGCCGAGAGAAAGAGGAGGAAGAGGAGGAAGAGGAGGAGCTGGTCTGCTCCTGAACTCTAAAGAGACTCAAACTTCCTCCTTCAGCTCAACTCTCCAACATTAACTCTGCTCAACATGCTGTCTCTGCTCACATCTGGATTCTCTCTGCTGGTTCTGATCACTGGATCAGGTTGGTTGGAGTCTTTCAGAGAATAATCTCATCCTTGTTGTTCTTCACTTACATCAGTTTTTCTTCCTTCAGGTGTAAACTGCCAACAACTCACTGCAGCAAAGACTGAGGAGTTCAGTTCAGAGGGCAGCTCTGTTACTCTGAGCTGCAGTTACTCCAAAGCTGCTGTTTATGATGATTATATCTTCTGGTATCGACAATATCCTGGCAAACCTCCACAGTTCCTGATCTCCCATTCAGGAACAGGAGCTCCAATGTCAACGCCGCTTCCTGGTTTCTCCTTCAACGTCAATGATGATAAAACCCAGATGGATCTGCTGATCTCCTCTGCTGCAGTGACAGACTCTGCTGTGTACTACTGCGCTGTGAGGCCCACAGTGACAGGAAACACCAGAACCCTGAACAAAAACCTGCAGTACTGCACTGCAGCCACCAGAGGGCGCCATGCTCCAGTAGGCGGCGCTCTCCTTGTGCTCTGTGCTCCAGCATTGTGTCAATAAGAAGTGGTGCTGTGAAGAGAACAACAGTCAGACTGAATGTTGAACATCAGCTGCTTCTCCTGCTGATTTAAACCTTGTTGGACAGATGGAACATTGGCTGTGGATTATTCTGGCTGCTCTTTTCTCTGGTAAGATACAAAGATCAACATGTTTCCTCTACATGGAGTCTTTAAAGCTGCTGATTGTTCTCCTTTAATCAATCATCTTTATTGATCCATCTCTTCCTCTGCATGTTCTGTTCTTCCCAGAGTGTAAAGGAGACTCAGTGAAGCAGACAGGAGGAGAAGTTGCTGCTGCTGCAGGAGAATCACAGACTCTGGGATGTACCTTTGAAACCAGTGATACTAATTATGCCTTGTTCTGGTACAGACAAGAAGAAAACAGTTTCCCAAAGTACATGCTGAAGCAATACTTCACAACGAGAGATAAAGCTGAAGAGTTCAACAACAACAGATTCAACGCAGAAATCAACGACAAGACATTCAACCTGACGATCCAGGATCTCCATCTGTCAGACTCTGCTGTGTATTACTGCGCTCTGCAGCCCACAGTGACAGGAAACACCAGAACCCTGAACAAAAACCTGCAGTACTGCACAGCAGCCACTAGAGGGCCTCACTCCCTGTTAATCCACTAAAACCTGCAGTACTGCACAGCAGCCACTAGAGGACCTCATACATCAGGTTACATGACCATGAGCTGCTGGAACCAAACTAACCTGCCAGAGGGATCAGGCAGAAACAGGACAGATGATCTGTGTTTTGTTCCATTAGTGTTAAAAATGACCCAAATGAAATAAGAAGGCCAGGTAAAATTAAAAGTCAATAAATTCCTGTCGTCTTGTTCATCTTTTCCACCAGTAGTAATGTCCGGTTGATGATCACAGTAATTTTGACAGCCGAAGAAACATATCAGTGCAAAAGCACATCAAAACACACGTTTTCACAATTAATGTGTTTTCTGGTGTGCAAATTTATTTGCAATTCCAGTTTCCTCAATTTCATGGTCAACGAGAAACAGCTTGCACATAGTTCAGAGAATAGGGTAAAATATTTATTCATGAACCAAAAAGTGGGAACATTTGAAGCTTTGGGTCAGAACATTTTTCTGGTTAGCTTAGCTGACCTCTGTGACCTGCAGATGATTCTCTGCTCTCTTCCTTCAATGCTGAGGTCAAATCCTTTGGACACAACAGGAACTACATGTATCATGCAAACTATAATGGTAAAATTTAGGTTTAGAAATTAAAACTAGAAAGTAAATTAGTCATAAAGTCATCAAGCTATAGCCAACTAAAAGAGGAAAATCTTCATTAAACCAACAGACCTGACATACAGCAGCACAGGGTTGTTCATCTAGAAACTGTTGACATTGTAAGGTCTTATTTATTGTTCTGAAATATCTAAATTTCCATCAGAAAGTATCAGTCTGTTAACGAAGAAGAGGAAGAGGAGGAAGAGGAGGAAGAAGAGGAAGAGGAAGAAGAGGAGGAAGAGGAGGAGCTGGTCTGCTCCTGAACTCTAAAGAGACTCAAACTTCCTCCTTCAGCTCAACTCTCCAACATTAACTCTGCTCAACATGCTGTCTCTGCTCACATCTGGATTCACTCTGCTGGTTCTGATCACTGGATCAGGTTGGTTGGAGTCTTTCAGAGAATAATCTCATCCTTGTTGTTCTTCACTTACATCAGTTTTTCTTCCTTCAGGTGTAAACTGCCAACAACTCACTGCAGCAAAGACTGAGGAGTTCAGTTCAGAGGGCAGCTCTGTTACTCTGAGCTGCAGTTACACCAAAGATTCAGCTAATTATTTATTCTGGTATCGACAAAATCCAGGAAAACATCCAGAGTTCCTGAAGTCTCACTCAGCTTTCGGTGGAGTAGAAAACCTGGACAGGATGACATTTAGAGGAAGCAAAGAAAACATGTCCATGACGATCTCCTCTGCTGCAGTGACAGACTCTGCTGTGTACTACTGCGCTGTGAGGCCCACAGTGACAGGAAACACCAGAACCCTGAACAAAAACCTGCAGTACTGCACAGCAGCCACTAGAGGGCCACACTCCCTGTTAATCCACTAAAACCTGCAGTACTGCACAGCAGCCACTAGAGGGCCCACTCCCTGTTAATCCACTGGTTGTTGAGTCGTTGGACTGAAGACAAAGACAACAGAGACATGAAGCAGCAAAGATCAGAGACGGAGCTGCTGAGGAAGCAGAAATCTCTCTGATTGGTTGAGTTGAAGTGGCCCCGCCCACTGACCTTCAGCTCCTCCATCATTTGTTCTTCCTTCATTGTTGATCTGCTGCGTGGCTCTCAGGACTTTTAATCCAACTTCCTGTCAGTGAGTTATTTACTCAGTGCATTGTGGGTCATGTCCAGTGGATGATCAGACAAAATGAGCAACAGCTGGACAATCTTTGAATCGGACAATAAAAGGGCCAAAAGGTCAAATGTTGTCACCAGTCATAAAGTCTCAAGTTATGTGGTGCTATTGGCATGTTGGATGCAGGGACGTCCACAGGAACAGCAGCTGCTCGGCTCAGTGTCCGTTATCGGACCGCCGGCCCTTTAAGAGCCGGTTTCTGACAGACTGGCTCCACTGCAGATCCTCCTCATCCTCTCCGATGCTCCAGCACCAGATGGACACATCGGCTCGTCCATCTGAGGACGGGCTCAGAGCAACGACACGCAGCCGATGAGACTATTGGTCTGAGCAACAGACGCATCAGAGCTCAGACTGTAACCGCCTACGGGAAGCCCACTGGGTCAGAACCAGAGTCCTCAGCCTCCATCACGTTCAAAGGACCATTAATCCACTACAAACTGCTGAACCGTGATGTCATCAATGCTGATATGAAGATCAATAATTAGTGAAAATATACTTTGAGTTTCTCTATATATGGTGGAACCCAAGTGTTCATAAAACTCTTATATTTGACATGGGGCTTTATATTCTTGTTCAGTGTATTTTTATTTTTTCAAATTAATTAAAATTGAAAACCAAGAAAAAAGTATTCAAACGTCTTTCTGTGAAACTCAAAACTGGCCACCTTTGAAATGTTTCTACCAATTACATGGAGCTCACCTGTAGTAAATTCATCTGATTATTAGCTGGAGCCTCGTCTCCTCTCTGGTGACCTCCAGCTCTCCTCTCCACCAGAGGGCGCCATGCTCCAGTAGGCGGCGCTCTCCTTGTGCTCTGTGCTCCAGCATTGTGTCAATAAGAAGTGGTGCTGTGAAGAGAACAACAGTCAGACTGAATGCTGAACATCAGCTGCTTCTCCTGCTGATTTAAACCTTGTTGGACAGATGGAACATTGGCTGTGGATTATTCTGGCTGCTCTTTTCTCTGGTAAGATACAAAGATCAACATGTTTCCTCTACATGGAGTCTTTAAAGCTGCTGATTGTTCTCCTTTAATCAATCATCTTTATTGATCCATCTCTTCCTCTGCATGTTCTGTTCTTCCCAGAGTGTAAAGGAGACTCAGTGAAGCAGACAGAAGGAGAAGTTGCTGCTGCTGCAGGAGAATCACAGACTCTGGGATGTACCTTTGAAACCAGTGATACATATCCATATCTGTACTGGTACAGACAAGAAGGAAACAGTTCTCCACAGTACATGCTGAAACGTTACTCCAAAACTGCAGAAAATTCTCCAGATTTCAGAGAAGACAGATTTGATGCTGAACTCAACACTGAGGCAAAAGAGAAATCAGTAAATCTGACGATCCAGGATCTCCGTCTGTCAGACTCTGCTGTGTACTACTGCGCTCTGCAGCCCACAGTGACAGGAAACACCAGAACCCTGAACAAAAACCTGCAGTACTGCACAGCAGCCACTAGAGGGCCTCACTCCCTGTTAATCCACTAAAACCTGCAGTACTGCACAGCAGCCACTAGAGGGCCTCACTCCCTGTTAATCCACTGGTTGTTGAGTCGTTGGACTGAAGACAAAGACAACAGAGACATGAAGCAGCAAAGATCAGAGACGGAGCTGCTGAGGAAGCAGAAATCTCTCTGATTGGTTGAGTTGAAGTGGCCCCGCCCACTGACCTTCAGCTCCTCCATCATTTGTTCTTCCTTCATTGTTGATCTGCTGCGTGGCTCTCAGGACTCCACAGACATGTTGCTCTCCCTCGTGTTGCTTCTGCCTCTCAGTAGAGGTCAGTTTAAGGTCAGGGATTCTAGTTCAGTCCAGCAGGAGACAACATGTGGGTCTGCTGTCCTGCACTGGGCCAGACGTCGTTCTGACCTTCAGGCTCCTGTTTGTCCTCTAGAAACAAGATGGTTCCTGATCCTGGATCAGCAGCATCGTCTTCCTCCAGTGAGCTGAGCATCAGAGAGCTAACCCCGGCAGACGCAGCTCTCTGCTACTGCGCTCTGGAAACACAGTGATACAAAGTGGAGAAGAGGCTGTACAAAAACCTGAACACAGATATCTGACTCCTCTTCAAAGAGGAGGGAAGTGGTATTCACAGCTCAGCGTCATATCAGATGGATTCTCATCATTCCTGCTTGATCAGAGTCGCTGTGGTTGCAGCTGCAAGTCTGATTAGTTCAGAAAACGTTGATCTACTGGGAGTTTGACACCATTTTTATCTTCACCTTCTTCACTCACGTCTTCCTCATTCTCACCTTATTTCATTCTGCTGCAGGAATGAAATAAGACCATATAAAGTAATACAGCGTTAGCTTAGCTCACTTATTCCTGTTGGTAGTTGGATTAGGATCGATCAGTGTTTTCAGTTTCATTCATGCAAGCTCCTGTAGCATGCATGAAAACTCAAGCTTTTGGTCATTTTTATTTTGATAACTTTTGATCAGGTTTACCAAGTTTGAAATTATGATCTCTCAGGCTGCACAGTGGCGCAGTGGGTAGCGCTGTGGCCTTGCAGCAAGAAGGTCCTGGGTTCGATTCCCGGCCCGGGGTCTTTCTGCACGGAGTTTGCATGTTCTCCCTGTGCATGCTGGGTTCTCTCCGGGTTCTCCGGCTTCCTCCCACAGTCCAAAAACATGACTGTCAGGTTGATTGGCCTTCCCAGATTCTCCCTAGGTGTGAGTGTGTGTGTGTCTGGTTGTTTGTCCTGTTTGTCTCTCTGTGTTGCCCGGCGACAGACTGGCGACCTGTCCAGGTGACCCCGCCTCTCGCCCGGAACGCAGCTGGAGAGGAATCAGCAACTCCCGACCCCGTTAGGGAGAAGGGTGATGGAAAATGGATGGATGGATGGATTCCCTCACATGTTGGGTGAGACCTGAATCAGGATTTAATTTGATTCATCTGTCATCCAAAAGAGACTAGAGCGCAAACCACCAGGGTGCACCCAACAGATTTGAATTTGATATTTAGCACTTGGCCAAGTATTGTTGTTTTTATTTTATGTACTTTATTGTGTGTAATTTTATTTTCTTAATTGTATGTCTTGTCCAATTGTGAGTTTATGGTTCATGTTACTAAAGCTAACTGTTCTTTAAATTCACTCACTGTGTTTGTGTGTCATTTAAACACCCATCGTGCTCCGACAGCCGAACCTATTGGCCCATCTACCTAAAACATTCTGTACCCTTCTCAACTGTGTTACACCAGTATGGTAGAAATATAACAGAGTGATGCATCTGTTTCAACAATCTATCAGTGCTGGTTGTAGATGTCATGCAGACTGACTGCAGCTGGTATGTAGGACCTGCTGGTCCTTTCTTTCCTGCACCGTTGGTGCCTCAGTCTGCTGCCTGAAGGCCCCACAGCCTCATTCAGGGTGAGAAGAGCCAATCAGAACTGCTTCAGCTGAGCTAAAGTCTCAATGGAGTCAGAGAGCAGATCAGACTGAGGCAGCTGCCTAAGCCCAGCAGATTGCAGCATAGAGGATCATTGGAAGCCACCAGAGTCATACAAAGTCCTCAGTAATGTCCTGAACTCAATAAATGTCCTCAGCAGGTAGAGATGACAAGACATCTGTGTTATGTGAGCAGTTTGTTATTGGGCTGTACAGCCAGATGCTCATTCTGAGAAGGCCTCCTCCTGCAATCAGTCAGCACCTCCTTGTCTTGCTGCCATCGATGTGCAGAAGGTTCAGTTCACACCAAGCAGCACATATAGAGATAACCTCTCCTGACACGCGTCCAGCAATGGCAGATGTCAAGTTCTTGATGACGTCTGACGTGTAAAGTGTGAAAAGGAAAGGAGAGAGCACTGAGCCCTGTGGATTCCCCATGCTGCAGTGGCAGAGCCTCCCATCCTGTTAGTGAAGTTCATGCCGCCAGGTAGCAGCTGACTCCAGTTCCCTCCACATTCTCCCTGAGCAGTGAAGGATGGGTTGAGTGAAGCTCCACAGTCTTTCCATTGCCCTCCAATGTGGCAGTGACCGATGCAGCAGGTCGACATCAGCCTGCATCAACTCCACCAACGAACTGGTGGACTGCAGGGGCTGCATCACATCTTCACCAGGAGATGGGTACAAACACAAAGTTAATGCAGAGCTACCTGAAGTGTTACTACGATTCTTTCACTTCAGTCACTTACAAGGAATTTATTGAAGCTTTAGGTCTTTTCCATCTACAGAGGCTCACCTGTCCTCATGCTCACTGCCATGTGCTACAGATGATCGACCTGCTGCAGCAGCTGCTGGAGCTGAGGGTCATGATGCTGATTTCATTTCTTTGAGGAAAAGCTTTTCTCTGCTCTTTCATCTCCCTGCATCAGTTTGAGTGATCCTGAAGTCTTTAGCCGCGCAGCTGGGATCAAGACCAAGTCGCTCCTTTAACATCTTGAGATTCAGTTTTATACGATGAAGCGATGCATCAACAGCACTGCAATGGTTGTTCAGGCCACAGGATGACATAACTGGTTCCTGTCCCAAACAGATGCAGCACATTATCCACTAGCTTTCTGCAGAAACTGATGATTTCTCAGACTCCTGTCACCCAAACTGGCACTCAGGGAAGACTTCATATCCCTCACAGACATCTGAGCACTCAGCTCTTAAATTCATTTTCTTCTGTGTGAACAAGCCTATTACCACATGATGACAATGTGGAAACTCACTGAACAAAAATATAAATACCCCATGTCAAACACTGTTACCATGTGGAGGTGAGAACTGTAAATGAGCATTGCTGCTATTGGCATGTTGGATGCAGGGACGTCCACAGGAACAGCAGGACCATTAATCCACTACAAACTGCTGAACCGTGATGTCATCAATGCTGATATGAAGATCAATAATTAGTGAAAATATACTTTGAGTTTCTCTATATATGGTGGAACCCAAGTGTTCATAAAACTCTTATATTTGACATGGGGCTTTATATTCTTGTTCAGTGTATTTTTATTTTTTTCAAATTAATTAAAATTGAAAACCAAGAAAAAAGTATTCAAACGTGTTTCTGTGAAACTCAAAACTGGCCACCTTTGAAATGTTTCTACCAATTACATGGAGCTCACCTGTAGTAAATTCATCTGATTATTAGCTGGAGCCTCGTCTCCTCTCTGGTGACCTCCAGCTCTCCTCTCCACCAGAGGGCGCCATGCTCCAGTAGGCGGCGCTCTCCTTGTGCTCTGTGCTCCAGCATTGTGTCAATAAGAAGTGGTGCTGTGAAGAGAACAACAGTCAGACTGAATGTTGAACATCAGCTGCTTCTCCTGCTGATTTAAACCTTGTTGGACAGATGGAACATTGGCTGTGGATTATTCTGGCTGCTCTTTTCTCTGGTAAGATACAAAGATCAACATGTTTCCTCTACATGGAGTCTTTAAAGCTGCTGATTGTTCTCCTTTAATCAATCATCTTTATTGATCCATCTCTTCCTCTGCATGTTCTGTTCTTCCCAGAGTGTAAAGGAGACTCAGTGAAGCAGACAGGAGGAGAAGTTGCTGCTGCTGCAGGAGAATCACAGACTCTGGGATGTACTTTTGAAACCAGTGATTCATATCCATATCTGTACTGGTACAGACAAGAAGGAAACAGTTCTCCACAGTACATGCTGAAGCAGCGATTATCAGCCAAAGAGAAAGCTCCAGAGTTCAACAGCAGTAGATTTGATGCTGACCTCAATAAAACCAACAAATCCTTCAACCTGATGATCCAGGATCTCCGTCTGTCAGACTCTGCTGTGTACTACTGCGCTCTGCAGCCCACAGTGACAGGAAACACCAGAACCCTGAACAAAAACCTGCAGTACTGCACAGCAGCCACTAGAGGCCTCACTCCCTGTAAAACCACTAAAACCTGCAGTACTGCACAGCAGCCACTAGAGGGCCTCCAATAGTGTGTCTTTCATTCATTGGTTTTCATATATTAATAATACATTAAATTAGAACAACCAGCACAGCAAGAGACACAAATTAAAATCACACTAGTCAATGCAAAATGATCAGGCGATCAGTTAGTGATCAATCTTACAACGATGAGTAGAAGCGGCAGTGAAATGAAGAGAGGAGGAAGTTGTAAGGCTGCGGGAGGAAGTAGAAATATGAAGGACTTCAGAAAGGGAAGGAGCAGAAAGGCTAGAATTTAAATTTGGATCTATGCAGGAGATTTTGATCTGTATTCTGAATTGAACCAGAATGAGGCTGATGAGGTGACCAGGCTGTGATGTGATGTGCAGATGACGCCTTGTTGGGTGTGTGCAACTTTTCCCAAACTGTGTCAACTGTGTGTTGAAACTGTGTCACTCACAGTGACATCTGCAGGATTTAAAAAAGTAATTGCAGGCAAATTTAATAAAAATCCAATGGAAAAGTGACTGAATAAGGTTCATTCACGTTTTATTTTGAAACATCAGTTCCTGTTACAACTTCAGGCTGAGACGATTGTTCGTTTACAAACCATTTCCTTAGTAATTACATGGAGTGATTTGCAAAAGCATTAAATACAAACTAGAAAGCGTGCATTTCCTTTGAAAATGCAACTGCAAATGTGAATACTGAATGCTCAAAGCTGAATGCTCAAAGCTGAATGCTTTTGGTGAAAATGACAAAAGCGTTTGGAGTCGCCTGCTGAAGACTTACAGAAAGGTAAGAAATAGTCCATGCAGTGTGAAAACCCCAGGTACAAGCCAAAATGAGATAAAATAGCATCTAGGATAGCACTAGCATGCTGGCTTACAGTTATAGATTTCATGCAATGTAAAAAAAAAACAACAAAAAAAAACCTCACATAAATTATGAGTTTTTTCAAATTATTCCCAGGAGTCAAACAGCATCAAAGCTGTTAAACTGTGTTGATAATATAAGTTTAGTTAGCATAACTGTAGAGAAAGTTAACCTTTAGAGATATACGAAAATATTAGATGTAGCATGAATTTTAAGGAGCAGCCTTGTACTCCCGGTAAACTTAGATAAAAATCCAAACTAAGACACCTGGTGACTCTCTGAACTTACATAAATTGCTAAGGAGAAGGCAGCCTTGTACCCTGCAGTAATTCTATGTTTGTCATGTGTTGGACTTTTTGATAATCCGGGTGTAATGCTGTTGTAACATTCTGTATTGCATTGAATTCTTTGGATAAAACTCTGGAAATATCTGAAGTCAGCTGTCGTATGATTGTTCTCTGAAACTCCACTGTACACGCAGAGTTCCTGGAACCCAGAAGATCAGAGGAAAATAACGAGCAAGTAAATATAAGTAGATTTACTCCTCTGATTTTCAACAACTGCACAACTTCAAAATGGCCCCTGCTTTGTTTCCTCCACTGGATGATTGATTGTAATTAGTAGGCAGGACCTGAAACATCCACTGTAAAACACAACACACATTTTATGTTGTAATTCTCTATTCCGCCACAGAAAAATTCATAAAAAGTTGAATATTATAAAAGTATGAAGGTTATGAATACCAAGAGACACCTGGCATTAGGAGACCAAGCTGAATGGTGTAAAAGTTGAATGGTGAAAATAGCACAAACTATGCAGGAGAAGAAGTTTGAATGCCTGCAGCATTAAAACTAATTGACATAATTAGCAAACATGACAAACCTGAACGGTTCAATCTCCTGCTTTCTGGAAACTCCAGGATTGATCGCAGAGTTAACCAGTTCGTTGCTGATTCTTCATTCAATGAAGGAATGAAGCCTGTAGAGGAGCATGTGACTGATGCCAGATGGAGATGATCTGTGGAGAAGGACGGAGGGTCAAAGGTCACACTGAGATCAGATGGTAGGAATTAGACCAGAGGCCATCGGAAGATCAGTGGGAACCAGACTGGAATTGTTCATGGAGGTTATTGAGTTATATTTGAAGTTGAGAGACGACCATCTGATTAGTTTGGAGATAAAGTTAAATTAGAGATGTGGTTAAGATTATTTTAATTGTAGGAATCTTTACTTTCTATAGTATTTTTCAGTAATAGCAGCATTTTGAAAAGATCAGTTCCAGAGGAAAGTAAGGAGTGAATGATGACAGCAATGAAGGGAAGAAGAGCCTGGAGGTTGGAAGTTGGGATGGTGGGATTGGATCAAGTATATCAGCGGAAGATTTACACTCACTGATTCATCCATTCACACATACACTCACTGATGGTGGTGAGCTATTGAATAGTAGCCACAGCTGCTCTGGGAAGCCTGTCAGAGGCCATGCCCAAGAGAGCCGGGACTCAAACCAGCAACCCACTGATTACTGGATGAACTCGCTCCACCATTTAAACCATGGAGGTGAAGAAGGGAGGCGACTGTTACAGAAACAAGTCACTCTGTGTAACACGGTCAGGAGGTTATCAGCTGCTTTGTTGTTGGTTTCTCTTAAAGTCCAAATCAATCACTAGTAATTGACTTTTCTAATTTTATCTTTGACCAGCAAATGAATGAGCAGGTGTTTGTTTCTGTGATGGATCGCCTCCCATTTATGATCAAACAGAAAATGCAAACATACATCCTCCCCATTTGCAACAGAAATCTCCTCACTGGCTGAACCTTCAGCAACAACCAGTTTCTCTCTGGCTCCTCCCACCACTGCTGAGCTCAGCCAATGAGAAGGCTCGTCTCTGCAGAGCTACAAGCAGCTTGATGATGACGATGAAGGTCTGTTAGTCTTCCTTCTGCTGCAGTGGATCATCTCTGTTGATCTTGTGTCTGACCTGAACTCCTGGAACATGTTGCTTCACCTCCTGCTCTTCTCTCTCTGCATCGGTGAGTATCAGAACCGAGAGAAGCTCTGATCTTCTCTCTGAATCTCACTGCGACCACATGTGGATGGAAGAGCCTCTGAGTCTCCTGATGCCTGAATCTGCTGCAGACTGACTGACATGAACCATCATTTTACAGCCATGGGCTCCATGAACACCGTCACACAGGAGCAGAGGGAACACGCCGCTTCAGAGGGAAAACCCACCAGTTTGAGCTGCGAATATACTGGTTCCATCACTAATGTCCAGTGGTACCGGATCCAGAGATCCAGACCAGAGTTCCTGCTCTACATCACAGAGTCGGGATTGATCCATCCAACTCGCTCCGATTTCTCCGCTCACATCAATAAAACTCAGAAACGAACAAATCTGCTGATCTCCTCTGCTGCAGTGACAGACTCTGCTGTGTACTACTGCGCTGTGACGCCCACAGTGACAGGAAACACCAGAACCCTGTACAAAAACCTGCAGTACTGCACAGCAGCCACTAGAGGGCCTCACTCCCTGTTAATCCACTAAAACCTGCAGTACTGCACAGCAGCCACTAGAGGGCCTCACTCCCTGTTAACCCACTAAAACCTGCAGTACTGCACAGCAACCACTAGAGGGCCTCACATCGTTCTCTATTTCTTTAACTTCCAAGGATTGAGTCTGGTTCTGGTTCTGGTTCTGGTTCTGGTTCTGGTTCTGGGTCTGGTTCTGGTTCTGGGTCTGGTTCTGGGTCTGGTTCTGGGTCTGGTTCTGGTTCTGGTCCCGGAGCAGCGTTTCCTTGGTGCTGATTGGTCCGTGTGTTTCCACCTGTTTCAGACCTGAGCCTGTTCAGTTTCAGCTGTTCAGACGCTCTGATGAGCAACAAGCTGTTGGTTCATCAGCATCGTCTCCAGTGATTCTGCAGTCGTTTCCTTTCACTGCAGCTTCACCCAAAGCAATCAGAACATTTACTGTTCAACTGATTGATGGTTTTCTAGCATAGATTGAACTCTGTGTATAAATTCTACATCCCAGTTGATCCTCATATCTCATCATTTTAGGCCTGAAGAAAAACCAAGGAGTCGATTTGATGCTGCAGGACATTCACACACTTACCAGAACCGGACCAGAACCAGACCAGAACCGGGACCAGAACCAGGACCAGAACCAGGACTAGAACTAGAACCAGAACCAGACCAGAACCATACCAGAACCAGGACCAGAACTAGAACCAGAACCAGAACCAGGACCAGAACTAGAACCAGAACCTGGACCTGGACCAGAACATACTGGAACATGTTGGCTGGTGTTTGGGTCGCTCGGCAGGTTGGATCATAATTTGGTGAAACTTCAGAAGCTCTGTGCCTCTGCACGGTGGTGGCAGCAACATGATGTGGGACTGTTGTCACCATTTCACCCCTGCAGTCACCTGAGCATTTCTGACCATCTTCATCCCAGTATGACCACAGTGGACTCATCTGGTGGATGTTTCAGGCATCGGATCTCAAACTGGTTCCTAAACTGGGAGGATCACCAATAAACTGGATCTTAAACCATCAGAGCCGCTGAAACCTGATCACCAGAATCAGTCTCAGATGTTTCTGGTTCGCTGCAGCACCGACTCACTAACTTCAGCTGGTTTCTCAGTCAGGAAGCTCCTCACTGGCTGAACCTTCAGCAACAACCAGTTTCTCTCTGGCTCCTCCCACCACTGCTGAGCTCAGCCAATGAGAAGGCTCGTCTCTGCAGAGCTACAAGCAGCTTGATGATGACGATGAAGGTCTGTTAGTCTTCCTTCTGCTGCAGTGGATCATCTCTGTTGATCTTGTGTCTGACCTGAACTCCTGGAACATTTTCCCCTGCTCTTCTCTCTCTGCATCGGTGAGTATCAGAACCGAGAGAAGCTCTGATCTTCTCTCTGAATCTCACTGCGACCACATGTGGATGGAAGAGCCTCTGAGTCTCCTGATGCCTGAATCTGCTGCAGACTGACTGACATGAACCATCATTTTACAGCCATGGGCTCCATGAACACCGTCACACAGGAGCAGAGGGAACACGCCGCTTCAGAGGGAAAACCCACCAGTTTGAGCTGCGAATATACTGGTTCCATCACTAATGTCCAGTGGTACCGACAGCGGCAGAGATCCAGACCAGAGTTCCTGCTCTACATCACAGAGTCGGGATTGATCCATCCAACTCGCTCCGATTTCTCCGCTCACATCAATAAAACTCAGAAACGAGCAAATCTGCTGATCTCCTCTGCTGCAGTGACAGACTCTGCTGTGTACTACTGCGCTCTGCAGCCCACAGTGACAGGAAACACCAGAACCCTGTACAAAAACCTGCAGTACTGCACAGCAGCCACTAGAGGGCCTCACTCCCTGTTAATCCACTAAAACCTGCAGTACTGCACAGCAGCCACTAGAGGGCCTCACTCCCTGTAAATCCTCTGGTTCCTGCAGTACTGCACAGCAGCCACTAGAGGGCCTCACTCCCTGTAAATCCTCTGGTTTTTGAGTCTTTGGACTCAAGACAAAGACATGAAGCAGGAAAGATCAGAGACAGCTGCTGTGGAGGCAGAAAACTGTGATAATTCTGTAATTATGTTTCTATATTCATTTTGTTGACATAAATAACTTTACTGAGTTATTAGTTCAAGTTACCGTTTCTTGAAACGGACTGAGGTTTGATCCATCAAGCAGGATGATGAATGTAGAGCGAAATCTTCTGGGGGTCCTCTGGACCTGATAAAGCGTGATAGAAGTTTAGCTCCACCTGCTGGTAAGGAGTTTGTCTTAAACAGAGCATGACCTGGTAGCTTTTACTATACCCCCAGTGATATACAGATGATTGAATGTAGAGTCATGATGAAGTGATGCAAAGTTGAATACATTTTCACACAGCATCAGCATGCAGAGCCTGCTGCAAGGAGGATTTCTCCCCTTTCATGAGGAGCTCTTCTCAGTGTGATTTGTAAATCATCTTATTTGATTCAAGTAAAATTGTGAAAACAATCTTTATTTTTAAATTTTAGAAAGTCTATTTTGTCAGATAACATCACTGGGTGAGGAAATGGACCCTGATCAATGCTGCAGTCGTCTCGTCCACAGAAACACAGTCTGACGAGACAACTTGTTCATATGAACTCTGTTTAAACTCTGTCTTTAAGTTTATACATATTGCTTTGTGTGCAATGCTAAGAAATACAAATACAATGTCACTGGGTTAAAATATACTTATTTCCATACTTATAGAGGAAATTGTGGCTCATTGAGGAAAACCGGTGAGAGTGAGAGGAGGAGCAACACTGGAAAGTTTCAGTTCCAGTTCCCAGAAATGAAAGTAAAATGAGTGAAGAACAGCAGAGCTGCAGTCAAGTTCATTTCTTCCTTCTCAGCAGCTGCCTCAAACAGCAGTGAGTACAGATAATAATATTCACTGTTTCCATCTGCAGCATCAGCAGCAACTGGGAATAATCTTCATTGCTTTCAGAAACTCAGATTTTAATCTAATCATTTATTTTCACGTGTTTCTCAACCAACATGAAACTTTCATGTTGGTTTAGGATTTCATTCCAACTAAAAATAAAGAATGATCCCGTCAGCAGTTCAAATGTCAGTTTAATTTATGTTCAGCTGATGGAATAAGGAAGTGATGTGAGCATACAGTGAGAGACTCAGGGCTTACTGTGTGGCTGGAGAGGAGCAGTGAGGATGAAACACAGCTGCAGTACCTGTGGAGGTGTGTGAGTGTCTAACCTGTTCAATAATATCAGAGAG
This sequence comes from Poeciliopsis turneri, assembly GCA_922788865.1. NCBI lineage: Eukaryota > Metazoa > Chordata > Actinopteri > Cyprinodontiformes > Poeciliidae > Poeciliopsis > Poeciliopsis turneri. Next base: position 48,181 of record CAKLNU010000573.1, read on the forward strand.
AGTGAGAAAACACCTGGGCAACAGAGGAGTGTGCTGGTGCCAATTTTCAAGAGCAAGGAAGATGTACAGAGTCTGAAGCCAGACTGAGGTTTCCATCTGTGAGCAGCAGAAGCATTTCTGTCAAGAAAATGTTCTACAGATTCAATCTTTCCTTTGCAGATGTTGATAGAGAAGTCCAGAGAACATCAGAGGAGCTGCATTGTGTTTTTATCGATCTAGAAATAACAGAATTGCTAGAGAGGAACTGTGGTTCTGCATGAGGAAGTCTGGAGTAGGAGAGAAACATGTGAGAGTGGTAAAGGACGTGTAGGTAAGACTGTGGTGAGGTGTGCTGCAGGAGGGACAGAGGAGTTCAGAGTGGCAGTGAAACTTTGGCTCTGAGCCTTTCCTGTTTGCTGTGGTGATGGACAGGTTGATGAGGTCAGACTGGACTATGATGTTTGCAGATGATGTTGTGATCTGAGGTGAGAGCAGAGAACAGGTGGAGGAAAATCTCAAGAGACAGAGAGGAGTGAAGGTGAGACGTATCAAGTCAGAAGGACTCGGGTGGAGATGAGTGTCTGCGGCGACCCCGAAAGCGAAAAGCCGAAAGGAAAAGAAGAAAGAAGATTGAGCTTCAGTGGATAACAGGAAGACTGCTCCCAGTTCAAAGTTTACAGAAAGACTCTCCCTGTTGGAATAATCACAGTCAGTAATTCTGATGAGATAAAAGGTTATTTTATGATAAATCGGAGCAAAGTCCACAGGGAGGCACTGCCAGCCGTCCAGGTTCTTACTGCTCTTCCTGTTTATGCAAATCATTTCATTGGTACTGACAGACGCCAGTCATAGAAATCATATCACAGAATTATTGCTCTCAGTTTATTTATTCAAAAAACACACAAAACAAAAGTCCAAAGACTGTGATTTATAAAAACAGGTAAAAGAAGTCAGACCAGCTTACTAAGAGTCTAAAGAACTAAAATAGTCCACAAATTAGAATTGCCTTTAACAGAATAATTCATTTTCCGGAATTTTCAGAAAGATAATTTCCAGAGAAATCATCTTTCTTCTCTTTTGAAATGATGGCTTCAGGATTGGACCTCTGCTTTTTGCAGATGATGTGATCCTGTTGGGTCCATCGGGTCGTGACCTGCAGCTCTCACTGGGCGGTTCGCAGCCGAGTGTGAAGCGCCCAGGATGAGGATCAGATGAGGCACTGATCCTGATGATGAGGATCCGTGCCTCCAAAGCCGAGGCCGTGGTCTCGAGCCGGAAAAGGGAAAAGAGCTTCTCCGGGTCGGGGGGATGTCCTCCCCCAAGTGGAGGAGCTCAAGTGTCGCGGGATCTTGTTCATAAATGGAGGAAACATGGAGAAGAGGCGGATTGGCCTGGCTCTATTTGTCGGTGGATCTACATTCCTACCTCGTCTCTGGTCATGAACTTTGGGCCATGGCTGAAATGGGTTTCCTCTGTAGGGTGTCTGGGCTGCCTTAGAGAAAAGTTCAGTCATCTGGGAGGGACTCAGAGTAGAGCCGCTGCTCCTCCACATCGAGAGGAGCCAGCTGAGGGTATCTGGTTAGGATGGACGCCTCCCTGGTAAAGAGTTTATGTCCCACTAGGAGGAGGCCCAGAGGAAGACCTAAGACACACTGGAGGGACTATGTGTCTCTGCTGGTCTGGAATCGCCTTGAGATTCCCCTGGAAGCTGAGGAGAGAGAAGTGTGGATCTCTCTACTTAGGCTGTTACTCCCGCTGAAATCCCCCTTCATGGAACCTGATCAGATCATCTGCTAATCATTGATCTGTGTCTCCTGTCCTCAGATTCAGACATGTCTTCTGGCAGCAGCCCGCGGTCTGAGGATCAGTTTCTCTGCTCCATCTGTCTGGATGTGTTCACTGATCCAGTCAGCACACCATGCGGACACAACTTCTGCAAGACCTGCATCACTCAGCACTGGGACGGAGACGGCCCCTACAAGTGTCCTCTGTGTAACGAAGGTTTCACCTGCAGGCCTCAGCTGAGAGTCAACACCTTCATCAAAGAGATGGTTGATCAGTTCAGACATGAAGCTCAGCAGGGAGCCAGCAGCAGCTCAGAGCAACAAGCTGCCCAACCAGGAGACGTTCCCTGTGACGTCTGCACTGGACCCAAACTGAAGGCCCTGAAGTCCTGCATGGTGTGTCTGACCTCCTACTGCCAGACTCACCTGGAGCCTCACCTGACCGCTCCACGTCTGAAGAAACACCAGCTGATGGAGCCGATGGAGAACCTGGAGGGACAGGATGTGTCTGCAGCACGATAAACCTCTGGAGCTGTTCTGCAGGACCGACTAGACATGCGTCTGCTCACTCTGCTCTGTTTCAGACCACAAGAACCACCAGCTGGTTCCTCTGAGAGAAGAGTCTGAAGGAAAGAAGGCAAAGCTGAGGAAGACGGAGGCCGAAGTTCAGGAGACGATCCAGGAGAGACGACTGAAGATCCAGGAGATCAGAGAGTCGCTGAAGGTCAGTAGAGATGCTGCAGACAGAGAGAAAGCAGAAGGTGTTCAGGTCTTCACGGCTCTGATGGAGTCTGCTGAGAGACGCCTGCAGGAGCTCCTCAAGGAGATCCAACACAAACAGGAAGCTGCAGAGAAACAGGCTGAAGGCTTCATCAGAGACCTGGAACAGGAGATCTCTGAGCTGGAGAAGAGGAGCTCTGAGCTGAAGCAGCTCTCACAGGATGAAGATCACCTCCACCTCCTCCAGAGCTGCTCCTCCCTGAAAGCTGCTCCACCCACCAGGACCTGGACAGAGGTCAGAGTTCATCCCCCGAGATATGAGGGGACTGTGGTAGAGCTGTGGCTCTGGTTGAGGAAGACTTCAGGCATCAGATTAGCAAGTTGCTAGCAGAAGAGCTGAAGAGGGTCCAGCAGTTTGCAGTGGATGTGACTCTGGATCCTGATTCGGCTCATCCTAACCTCATCCTGTCTGATGATGGGAAACAGGTGAAACATGGAGATGTGAAGAAGAATCTTCCAGACAATCCAGAGAGATTTTCTCACTGTGTTTCTGTTTTAGGGCAGCAGAGTTTCTCTTCAGGCAGATTTTACTTTGAGGTTCAGGTTACAGGAAAGACTAACTGGGCTTTAGGAGTGGTTAGAGGATCTGTTGACAGGAAGGGAACCATCAACCTCAGTCCTCAGAAAGGTTTCTGGACTTTTTGGTTGAGAAATGGATATGAGTACAGAGTCGGTGCTGGACCTTCAGTCCGTCTCCATCTCCATCCTGGTCCTCAGAAGGTCGGGGTGTTTGTGGATTATGAGGAGGGTCTGGTCTCCTTCTATGATGTAGATGCTGTAGATGTGATTTACTCCTTTACTGGCTGCTGCTTCGCTCACAAACTCTACCCGTTCTTCAGTCCTGGTCTTAGTGATGGAGGTAAAAACTCAGCAGCCCTGATCATCTGTCCTGATCATCAGACTCATTGATCTGGTGAATCTTGAGAATCTTGAGCTGGGAAACATCCTCTGCAGGAATTCAACAGTTCTGATCATTTTCTGCAGCTCTTTCTGATTCTGTGTTTCTGCAGGTTTTATCTTCTCCCTTCAGCTTTCTAAAATCACCAGCTCATTATTTCTTCTTGGATTTTTTCATGGAACTAGTTGAAAGTGTCTGTCTGAGTTTGAATCTTGTCTTTGTATTCTCCGCTGTGACTTTGATGATGAGATGCTGATAACTGATCGCTGCATTCAGAATGTTTAATCTGGAGACTAAAGTGACTTTAGACACTAAACTACTAGTTAGTGTCTCAGTACATAAAGAACTGCTTCTTTCTGATAATCATTCTGATGTATAGAAAGAAAACTTGAAGATTTTATCAGACTGATCTGATCAGAGTTGTAGTTGTAAATGTTTTGGATCTGAAATAAAACGCCATATAATCCAACTGGAGTTTGTTTCATCTTAATCCTGGAAGTTTGCAGTTTTAGAATCTTTAAAATGCAGATCTAGCAGCAACTCTGGGAAAAAGGCGCCAAATCATTTTGGATCATTGACTTTTCAGTTCGCGTGTCAAATGGACATTCAAGGCTCCAAAGACTGTCCAACTCTTGGGACCTAAAGGGGATGTTGGAGCTCCGGTTTGCTCAAATGGACTGATTGGGCAACATCAGCCAGCAGTCATTGCTCTGGAAGCCATATTTGTAGATTTGACAACTACAATAAGTGCCATTTCTGCAGAGGTAAGGCTTTCTGTTGGCGAGAACCTCCAATGAAGACGTCGGTGTGAAACTTGTTCTTTGACTTTTTGGACAGAAAAGGGACATTAAGACCTTGAAAGAAGAACCTGGTCAACTTTGTTGCAGTTTGTGCTTCTGCCGCTTTCGCAGTTCCCCTAATGGTCCAACGGAGACACCTGGACCACCTGTCCCTCCATCTCCAGCATGTCATGGACGATGACATCGCAGCAATCGTCCGTGGCTCCAGCGGTTGGAGCCATTGGCCTGTTGTCCTGCACATTATTCCCGACCCGAATGGGAGACGGATCGCCTCACAACAGGGCGGGACTTTCTGTGAGTGTCTTGGCAGAAACAAATCAGTATGAAAATAGTGATTCCATCATTGTTTCATATGTTGCTGAGTGTATGCCCATCAGGAGTCAGCATGCCAGCGGCCAACCTCCTGAAAACCTGCAGCATCAGTGAGATGGTACTGTGGGAAAACAACACAGATCACAGTGGCCTTTTGTTGCCACAACATGTGCAATAATCATGTTGTCTGATCAGCATCTTGATATGCCAGAGCTCTGAGGTGGGAGGGATTATCTGCAAAGGAGGATTTGTTGACAATATTTGAGACAAATGATTATTTTGTGTTTATGAAAATGTTTTAGATCTATGAGTTCAGCTGATGAATAATGGGAGCAAAAACAAAATGTTGCATTTATTTTATGTTTCGATTTGAGAAAAAGATCCATCTGATCAGGAGACAAAACGATTCCCACTGTTAGGTGAACTGAAGAAACCCAGCTGACAGAACTGAACGTTTGAGGAAGACGTCACCACATCTCTGGGTCACGTTTCCTCGGTCGTCACAATCGTTCTCAGCACAGCAAGAAGAAAAAGCACCAACTTGTTTTGGCTACATTTTTCACTTCCTTTAGAAGTTAACTGTGAAAAACTCACTGCAATCCAGGATGAAGAGTCCAGTTGAGAATACAGCAGCTGATCACTTTGCTGACAATATCCAGTAGATCCAGTAGACCAGTAGAACCAGTAGAACCAGTAGAACCAGTAGATCCAGTAGAACCAGTAGAACCAGTAGAACCAGTTCCTCCATCTGCTGGAGCCTCGTCTCCTCTCTGGTGACCTCCAGCTCTCCTCTCCACCAGAGGGCGCCATGCTCCAGTAGGCGGCGCTCTCCTTGTGCTCTGTGCTCCAGCATTGTGTCAATAAGAAGTGGTGCTGTGAAGAGAACAACAGTCAGACTGAATGTTGAACATCAGCTGCTTCTCCTGCTGATTTAAACCTTGTTGGACAGATGGAACATTGGCTGTGGATTATTCTGGCTGCTCTTTTCTCTGGTAAGATACAAAGATCAACATGTTTCCTCTACATGGAGTCTTTAAAGCTGCTGATTGTTCTCCTTTAATCAATCATCTTTATTGATCCATCTCTTCCTCTGCATGTTCTGTTCTTCCCAGAGTGTAAAGGAGACTCAGTGAAGCAGACAGGAGGAGAAGTTGCTGCTACTGCAGGAGAATCACGGACTCTGGGATGTACTTATGACAGCAGTGTGAGTGTCACATTGTTCTGGTACAGACAAGAAGAAAACAGCTTCCCAAAGTACATGCTGAAGCAGCTGTCATCAACACTATATAAAGATCCAGAGTTTGATAGCAGAAGATTTGATGCTGACTTCAATAAAGAAAAGAAATCCTTCAACCTGACGATCCAGGATCTCCGTCTGTCAGACTCTGCTGTGTACTACTGCGCTCTGCAGCCCACAGTGACAGGAAACACCAGAACCCTGAACAAAAACCTGCAGTACTGCACAGCAGCCACTAGAGGGCCTCACTCCCTGTTAATCCACTAAAACCTGCAGTACTGCACAGCAGCCACTAGAGGGCCTCATACATCAGGTTACATTACTATGAGGTGCAGCTGCATCTTCACCTGGTTTCCCTCCAACAGTTCAAACTGGGAGAAGTCAGTGGAATCCAGTGGAACCAGTTAGGATGACCAGAGTTAGGAAAGCCACTGGTCATAACCAGCAAGTCTGTTGGAGATAAACAGAAGTTGCTGCTGCTGCAGGTATTGCAGCAGCAATACCTGCTGCAATACCTGCAATACCTGCAAAACCTGCAGTAAAACAATTTATTTTTCAATTGTTTTACTGATTATTTATTTATTCCCTGTGGGGTGAACTTGGGTTTTAGAAAGGTGCTCTTAATTAAAATGTATGTTATTATTATTATTACTAAGCCAAGATAAATGCTGCAAAGGCCTATTGTAATTGTAAATGTCAGTTTTAATTATTATTATTATTATTATTATTATTATTATTATTATTATTATTATTATTATTATTCCATCTCCTAAAGTGGCCTTCTGGAGACCTTAACATATTCAAAAACTCATTAAACTTCATCCATGTAAAATTTTCCGACTCTAGTGGAATCAAAAGTTGGTGTGGCCACGCTGCTCTACAGCGCCATCTGATGTGAGATGGGACAAACTGTACATCAAAAAGATTGAAAGTTCACTATAGGTCCACTCAAATCAAGCAAAAACATTTCCTGGAGGTGTGTCCTAAAATGTAGCTGGAGTTTGTCACTTTGGGTCAAAGGGCCAGTTTTGGCCACGTTTGACATTTAAACACCTTGAACTTCAACAGACTCCTCCTTCCCTCAGGACAGGAAGCTGCATCTCTGACCCCTTTTACCTAATCAAGATGATCCTGTGTCAGAAGACAGATATCTAGTTGGGCTCACTTGGTTTAATGGTCAAAAAGTTTTTGATGGAGGCCGTGGGCGTGGCCGTGGGCGTGGCTGTGGTTCCAATAGGAACCCACTCCAATATTTGGTGGGCGTGGCCTAATTCTTCCACAGCGCCCCCTAGAAATCTTTAAAACAAATCTACCCCAAGCCATGCTTTCACCCAGAATTACATAATAATTACATATTTATCTTTTGAGGACGAACCAAAAAAGATCTTGTAGTCATGGTCCAAACCTCACAGGAAGTTGGCCATTTTGGATCAAAGCTGCCATCTTGTCTCTTCTGCACACAAATGAGCGAAGTCCTGCTGCAGCTTTTGAGAATCGCTCAGCATTGAGGGATGTGCTCAATACATGAAGGCTAACAGTTATGAAAGAATGTGTGTGTGACCAAGTCTCCCAATCTGACCATGAAACATCGAAGTCTGGCTGCTGGCCGCAGCATGTGGGCGTGGCAGAGCGGCGAATTAAATCCCTCACCGCTTGCGTACAATTGACCCTAAATCACATATGCATCATCTGAGTTGCATAAAATTTCACATGATTGACCTTTGTTAACCTCTAAAGAGGCCAATAGCATTAAATTGAAATTTGACTCCAGTGCGCCCCCTAGATTACTCAAACAGCTACATCTCCCTTCCTAATGCATGAACCGATCTGCACCAGATTTTCTGTGCATCTTTAGGGACCATTGCTCAACACGTTGATGTGCACCGCCTAGTGGACCGGTGTGGGAATTACATAAAAGCGTTGACAACGTGGGCGCTCCGGTTGCCTTGATGCCGGAGTGGCGCTGTGCTGCAACGGCCAACACTACATGCAACTTTAATTTACATCTTATTTCTTTCAACAGTGTCTGACCACCAAACAAACCCAACAGAGCTGGGCACATTTCCAGTAAAGCCTCCCTGTGCTTTAGCTGTGTGTGGACATCATTGCTCATCTTGTAACTTATCATCCTCTGTATTTGGTTGGTGGATTTTGTGAGACCGCTGGTTCTTACCTGTGTTCTCTTCATGTTGTTGGGTATTAATCCTGTACCCAACAACATAAAGGTAGAAGACTCTCTACTTTTAGAGAGGTCAGAGGTCTGAGATCCTCTGACCTCTGTGTGTCTTTACAGAGGTCACCTATGAGTTAGCATTCATTCTAATGTTGGCTGTTTTCTCCTCTTTACTTGCGTTCTTGATGTTTAGTTTTCTATACATTCTTGGAAATGATGTAAATTCTTTCTGCTCTAACTGATCTCTCCTCTGGTTCGTAGTCCCGTTCTCTCACAGCTAATGTGCATTTTTTCCATTTAGCCACCTGAAGCTTTTCCAGAAGGTTTTGCCATTACCTGCCAGGTTATTTGCTTTTCACATGATTTCTCTTATGACTTTAGTTTTTAGGTATTTCAGTTTTAGCAAGTTCTGCTTGTTTTGTAGTTGAAAACCTTTTTAACTGACTTCCTGCTAGTCTGTACTTGTGTCCCACTGAGAATAAAATTTGACACGTTTGTAAAGTATTTTCTAAGACTACATATGAAAATATAAGAATCCACGTCTTCCCACACACCTGCTCACCTTCCTGGTTAATGGGAACCACGATGCATCTTTCTAAACATCTTTCCATCACAACCAAGGAGGAAGAGGAGGAAGAGGAGGAAGAGGAGGAGCTGGTCTGCTCCTGAACTCTAAAGAGACTCAAACTTCCTCCTTCAGCTCAACTCTCCAACATTAACTCTGCTCAACATGCTGTCTCTGCTCACATCTGGATTCACTCTGCTGGTTCTGATCACTGGATCAGGTTGGTTGGAGTCTTTCAGAGAATAATCTCATCCTTGTTGTTCTTCACTTATATCACTTTTTTCTTCCTTCAGGTGTAAACTGCCAACAACTCACTGCAGCAAAGACTGAGGAGTTCAGTTCAGAGGGCAGCTCTGTTACTCTGAGCTGCAGTTACACCAAAGATTCAGCTTATTATTTATTGGAGACAAAATCCAGGAAAACATCCAGAGTTCCTGAAGTCTCACTCACTTCGGTGGAAGAAAACTGGACAGGATGACATTTAGAGGAAGCAAAGAAAACATGTCCATGACGATCTCCTCTGCTGCAGTGACAGACTCTGCTGTGTACTACTGCGCTGTGACGCCCACAGTGACAGGAAACACCAGAACCCTGTACAAAAACCTGCAGTACTGCACAGCAGCCACTAGAGGGCCTCACTCCCTGTTAACCCACTAAAACCTGCAGTACTGCACAGCAGCCACCAGAGGACGCCATGCTCCAGTAGGCGGCGCTCTCCTTGTGCTCTGTGCTCCAGCATTGTGTCAATAAGAAGTGGTGCTGTGAAGAGAACAACAGTCAGACTGAATGTTGAACATCAGCTGCTTCTCCTGCTGATTTAAACCTTGTTGGACAGATGGAACATTGGCTGTGGATTATTCTGGCTGCTCTTTTCTCTGGTAAGATACAAAGATCAACATGTTTCCTCTACATGGAGTCTTTAAAGCTGCTGATTGTTCTCCTTTAATCAATCATCTTTATTGATCCATCTCTTCCTCTGCATGTTCTGTTCTTCCCAGAGTGTAAAGGAGACTCAGTGAAGCAGACAGAAGGAGAAGTTGCTGCTGCTGCAGGAGAATCACAGACTCTGGGATGTACTTTTGAGATCAGCTATGGAACTGGGACCTTATTCTGGTACAGGCAAAAAGGAAACAGTTCTCCACAGTACATGCTGAAACGTGTGTCATCAGATGGAGACAATGCTCCAGAATTCAGCAGCACCAGGTTTGATGCGAAGGTCAACAACTCAGCTTTTAACCTGACGATCCAGGATCTCCATCTGTCAGACTCTGCTGTGTACTACTGCGCTCTGCAGCCCACAGTGACAGGAAACACCAGAACCCTGAACAAAAACCTGCAGTACTGCACAGCAGCCACTAGAGGAATGTTTGAAAGTATATGTGAGCATTTACTAATATACATGTTGATTTTGGCAGTAATTAGTCTTTATGGAAAAAGTATAAATAAATGTGTTAATATATAGCTTATTATATTTAAAACATTCTTAAATAAAAATGTTTTCAAAGTTAATTAACTTTTGATTAATGGTTAAATAATGGTAAATAAGGTTTAGTTATTTTAAGTTGCTATTGAATTGTTTCCAGTTTTCTGCTGCATCATCTTGGAACCAGATGCAGACCTACATGAAGGAATCATGTAAATTTATGACTGTGAACTATTTCTGTTTTGCTGTGTGAATGTTCTGTAAATTGTGTGCTGCTGCCAGTCTTGGCCAAGATTCTGTTGTAAGAGAGATTTTTAATCACTGTGGGATAAATAATTAATGCTAATTATCTTATGATTCTTTCCTGACTGCATGGCTCGCATTATAAATCACATTGGGGTACCTGTGTTCCTCTGTGTTTGACTTTGGGAGCTCTACAACACACAACGACCCAGAATAGCAGACAGGTGATGTTCTTGATCAGCTCCACAAAGAGCTCTGTCACGAGCAAAGCAAAGCAGCCTCCCAACCCAAAGAAGCAGCCTGACACGCAGTTTGTCTGTCTTCATACAGACATTCCTCTGTGTGATCTGTCCCACTGCAGATCACCGGAGACATCACATCCTAACCAGACATGGACTCTCAGCCCAGATCACCTCGTGATACAGTAAACTTTGCTCCGGAGACCTCTGCTCACCTCTCATCTCCTTCATCAGCAGCTATAAACAAATCCTTTTTCCATAGAAATCTCAGTGGATTGCTGTTTAAGCCTGGCTTCATTTCCCACATTTTAAAATCACTCAAGATTTAATTATTCCCAAAACCAATGCAGATTGGAAGCTGAACTAATGGGGGTGAAAGGGTCTCATCTTGCCAATCAATGAGGTCAAGTCATTTAATGCAATCAGAAGAAAGGACTGACGTCTCATCTTCACAGGGGAGAACAGATGGGGGCGCTGCACACCTCAAAGGGCAAAGAGGGCAGATTACCACCTCACCTGGTGAGCTAAATCAGGGCCTGATGGAGAACCCAGGAAACCCTGTGGCTCATGGCCGACGCTACATCTGACGCAACATGTGACCTCACACCTGACCTTAAGCCTAACCCTATATGTGACCTCACACCTGACCTTACCTCTGACCCTGCATGTATGAAGCCCCATCACTTCCTCAGCTGATCCTGAAGTGTTGTACGTTCTCAGGAATCTGCGGTGCAATAGATTTCTGACGTCTTTCTTATTTTTGGTGGAAATTCCAGTTTTAATGCCACGATTCCTCAATGGGAGAGTTAGTAGCATAAACTTTTGTCTTCGAGATCATGACACAGAATAAACTTAAACCCCTCAGTCTCAGTGTTTTCCTGAGTCTCCTGTTGAGGATTTTGAAGGACGTTCTGAGAAGTTTTCGGTGTTTTGTCTGCTGGGCTCTGAAGCGTGGAGGTCAAAGGAATGAATGCTGCAAATCAACGACTCAATGCAATCTGCTGGGTTTCCTTTGGTAGAAAACCTTTGAATATAATTTCAATAGTAAGCTGAACTTGATGCATTGATTGATGACTATGGTCAGTTGGAATCAATGGACCTGATCTGGACTTGATCTGGATGATTCATTTGAAATGATTAGATTTTTCTTCATAAACTGGATATTTTATCTGTGATTTACTTTTTAAGTTTTTGAATGTACATTCAAACATAATTTGCTTGCTACATTCTTTTATTCTCTTGTTATTTCTGCTGAGAGGAGGAGAAGGAGGAGGATGAGGAGGAGGAGTTGATCGGATCCTGATATCTAAAGAGACTCAAACTTCCTCCTTCAGTTCAGTTCAACTCTCCAACATCAACTCTGCTCATCATGGACTATTATGGTCTGTCTCTGCTCATCGCCTCTCTGCTAACAGGTCACAATGTCTCTGTTTTTCAAAAACACATTTTCAAAGTTTGATAAATGTGAATTTATTTTCAGAAACTGAAAATAACAGATTTCTCTTCATCTAGGAGTCAGATGCCAACAACTCACCGCGCTTCGTAAAGAAGAGTTTGCTGTAGAAAAAAGCAAAGTTACTCTGTCCTACACTTACTCCAGCAAAGCTACTGGAAGTGAATATTTTTTCTGGTATCGTCAATATCCTGGAAAACCTCCAGAGTTCCTGATTTCTCATGTAGGAACAGGAGCTACACTCAAGAATCTGGTTCCTGGTTTCTCCTTCAAAATGAATGATGATAAAACCCAGATGGATCTGCTGATCTCCTCTGCTGCAGTGACAGACTCTGCTGTGTACTACTGTGCTGTGCAGCCCACAGTGACAGGAAACACCAGAACCCTGTACAAAAACCTGCAGTACTCCCCAGCAACCACTAGAGGACCTCACTCCCTGTTAACCCACTAAAACCTGCAGTACTGCACAGCAGCCACTAGAGGGCCTCACTCCCTGCTTCAATAGCTTGTTAGGTTTCAGTCTGACAGTTTGTGAGGCAAAATAAAAAACTGAACAACAGAGAGAGAAAACAATCCCTCTGATCAGTTGGTCTAATTGGTGACATTTGCATCTCTATTTCTATGAAATATTTTCATTATTGATCACTGGATCAGCTACATAATTTATAACCAGCAGTGTTTTATAAATTGCAGCCATGATGTCATAAAGGTGCTGCTGCATTCCTGCATGGCATCTCCATCTGGGCCTCAGAGAACACAATGACTCTGGCTCTTTCCATGCTCCCATCTCTCAGTGCTTTGGTACCAAAACCCAACCTGGGGATTGGTTGGACCACTAAAACCATCAGACTCCTGCCAGTACCAGCTTCTAAAAACTGCCCTGGACAGACAACTTTCTATGCTGTAATAGAAATCCAAACTGAAACGGATCAGAGATCTGAACCGACAGAGCCTGGATCTGATCTGGTTTCTACTGCTTGTATTTTATTCAGGAATGTCAGCTTGGAGACAGAATGGAAGTGGAAAATACAGGCAGAATCAAGATTAAAGTTTCCTTAAGACTGGCTTCATGCTACACATTTTAAAATGGCTCAGGAGTTAATCATTCCCAAAACTGACGTACCAATGCAGATTGGAAGCTGAACTAATGGGGGTGAAAGGGTCTCATCTTTCCAGTTAATGAGGTCAAGTCATTTAATGCAATCAGAAGAAAGGACTGACAGTCTCATCTTCACAGGGAGAACAGATGGGGGGCGCTGCACACCTCAAAGGGCAAAGAGGGCAGATTACCACCTCAGCTGGTGAGCTAAACCAGGGCCTGATGGAGAACCCAGGAAACCCTGTGGCTCATGGCTGACGCTACATCTGAGCAACATGTGGCCTTAGATCTGACTCTACATCTGACCCTGTATGTGATCTTAGACCTGACCTTACCTCTGATCCTATATCTGACTGTTGGGGTCCAGGACTTGTATTCATCTATTCCTCCAGCCCTTTTCTGCAGTTTGCATGATCTGCATCATCAGACAGGAGGTCCGATCCTCTGCAGTTAGTTTCCATCTCATCAGGGCTTCTATGTAAGAATGAGCAAGGCAGCACTTTGGCAACCGAGTGTTAACCAGTAGTGGTAAAGCTCCAAGCCCTTCTAGATCTCAGCGTCTTTTTAGTGTCGCTCCTCCACCTTGTTTCCTCATTCAGGTTACCTGAACCGATCTCCAGATCTGGATTTCCTGTTTTTCTGTTCCACTCAGATTCTGGTCAAGGGTCCACAGTCGGCTCCTTCCACTCCACTGCTGCTGCAGACCCTGCTTCCGCCATCCTGCTTCTCCATCACACGGCCGCTCACCATGGTTCCCATCAATGACTGTTGACTCACCTGCTGGGCTGCATCCACCACCCCATCGTCAGCATTCGTTCCATTCGATTGTAAGAACCTGGAATCCTGCTGTTTGCACATTGTGAAGATCAAGGCTAACCTTCCTGTCCGCTGCTGAACCCATGGGCCACGCCCCGTCCTTGAGCGGTCTCCTGAATCCCTTCCACTCCTGAGTACAGCTCTTCACTGGACTCTATGAATTAGAAATCTCTAAATTCTGCTTCTTTTCCTGAGAGTGTTTTGGATGTAGGTTAAACATATTCCAAAAACCAACATCACACTGAGCTTCCATGGAGAGAAAACAGGTAACGGGCTTCAGGTAAAACCATGTTGGCCCAGTCCAACATGGTTCTGCCTCCAGGAACCAACCAGAGCTCAGCTTCCTCCTTCTCAGTAAGCAGAACAGCTAGTCCAATCTTTTCTGTCTCTGCACTGGTTGGTCTTCAGACTCACACCAGATCAGGTAACTCCGACAGAACTGTTTCTTCCAGTTGAAAGGAGTGAATGCTATAAATTAAGGACTCGATGCAACATACTAGATTTCTTCATACAGAAAACCTTTTAATCAATTTGAATAAATTGAGCTCAATGCACTGATTTAGAATTTGTATCGATGATTCAGGTGAATTGACTGCAGATCTATAAATACAACCTACATTTATGTTTTATAACTGAATTTCATTTATTTCCATCAGAGAGCAGCTGAAGCTGAAAGTATGTTAGCGAGGAGGAAGAGGAGGAAGAGGAGGAGCTAATCTGATCCTGATCTCTAAAGAGACTCAAACTTCCTCCTTCAGTTCAGTTCAACTCTCCAACATCAACTCTGCTCATCATGGACTATTATGGTCTGTCTCTGCTCATCGCCTCTCTGCTAACAGGTCACAATGTCTCTGTTTTTCAAAAACACATTTTCAAAGTTTAATAAATGTTCATTTATTTCCAGTAACTGAAACTAACAGATTTCTCTTCATCTAGGAGTCAGATGCCAACAACTCACCGCGCTTCGTAAAGAAGAGTTTGCTGTAGAAAAAAGCAAAGTTACTCTGTCCTACACTTACTCTAAAAAAGCAGATGGCAACGATTATTTCTTCTGGTATCAACAATATCCTGGAAAACCTCCAGAGTTCCTGATCTCCCATTTAGGAACAGGAGCTTCCTGGTTTCTCGTTCAACATGAATGATGATAAAACCCAGATGGATCTGCTGATCTCCTCTGCTGCAGTGACAGACTCTGCTGTGTATTACTGCGCTGTGAGGCCCACAGTGACAGGAAACACCAGAACCCTGTACAAAAACCTGCAGTACTACACAGCAGCCACTAGAGGGCCTCACTCCCTGTTAACCCACTAAAACCTGCAGTACTGCACAGCAGCCTCTAGAGGGTCTCACTCCCTATTAAACTACGAAATTAAGGACTTTTTAAAAAGTCCTGTTTGTTATCTGATGGACAAATATTAGAATAAAATAGGAACTCTTTGTAAGAATCTAGTTGACCTAAAATTACACAAATTCGTATGATGTTTTCCCCTTCATGGTTCTGTTGAGTTAGAAAATTGGGGAAAAAATTATGTTCAGACGCAATAATTTAGAAAATGTAAAACACTGGATAATCTGCTGTTTTAGCACATGTTAAAGGGTGTAAGTGTGTGTGTGTGTGTGTGCTGGTTTAGCTATCATTATGAGGACTTAATCTTGTCAAACAACTAACATTGTGTGGACATTTATAGCTGTGAGGACATTTTGCCATGTCCACACAATAAAAACATAATTTTTGAGTTAGGTGTTGGGATTAAGGTGGGAATTAAGTGGCTCAGGGGAAATGTCACGATTAGTCATAGAATTGATGGGAGTCAGAACAAGTGAATAAACTTGCATTGAAACAGGAGTGTGTTTGTGTGTGGGGGTGGAGTTCAACAAAGGCGGTGCTTACTCAGGGCTGCATGTGCACTGGAGCCGCTGCTGGCTGTGAAGAGAACAACAGTCAGACTGAATGTTGAACATCAGCTGCTTCTCCTGCTGATTTAAACCTTGTTGGACAGATGGAACATTGGCTGTGGATTATTCTGGCTGCTCTTTTCTCTGGTAAGATACAAAGATCAACATGTTTCCTCTACATGGAGTCTTTAAAGCTGCTGATTGTTCTCCTTTAATCAATCATCTTTATTGATCCATCTCTTCCTCTGCATGTTCTGTTCTTCCCAGAGTGTAAAGGAGACTCAGTGAAGCAGACAGAAGGAGAAGTTGCTGCTGCTGCAGGAGAATCACGGACTCTGGGATGTACTTATGACAGCAGTTTTACTCCCACATTGTTCTGGTATAAGCAAGAAGAAAACAGTTTCCCAAAGTACATGCTGAAGCAGCTGTCATCAACAAAAGATAAAGCTTCAGAGTTCAACAATAACAGATTTGATGCTGATCTCAACAGCACCATAAAATCCTTCAACCTGACGATCCAGGATCTCCGTCTGTCAGACTCTGCTGTGTACTACTGCGCTCTGCAGCCCACAGTGACAGGAAACACCAGAACCCTGAACAAAAACCTGCAGTACTGCACAGCAGCCACTAGAGGGCCTCACTCCCTGTTAACCCACTAAAACCTGCAGTACTGCACTGCAGCCACTAGAGGGCCTCACTCCCTCTGTTCTTCCTGTTTCGTTGGGATTCAGTCTGAAACAGCGTCATGCTCACTTTAAGAAGCTTGTTCTGTGAAAAAAAGAAAAAACTGTAAAAAATGTATTTCCATAGCAATTTTCAAAATAACAGTTGATCAAAGTGCTTCAGAATTACATCAAAAGTCAGAAGATAGCACACAGAATAAAACAGATATAAAAAACGGAAGAATTTATTTTTCAAGAAGTTAAGAACTCTAAAATGTGCATATTTAGCTTCCCATCCTCAGTCAAATCCAGTTAAAAGAGAAAAGTTTATTATGGGACATTTTGTATGATTCTCTGCTGGGATCTGAATCAAAATAACCGTAGAGTAAAAGATCGTATGACATAAGGGAAAATCTAAATACACATTGAATTTAGGTATGAAATAAAAGCTTTACACTACACTACCTAATTTAAAAATTGCAAGATTGTATAATTATTGCACAAATAGTCAAATAAATGATTTGTTATTACTGTCATAACAGACATGATGACAGTTCATTTAGATTATTCATACACTGCACAGCCTCACATGTAATAAAGTGCAAGATTGGTGGTCCTCTGTGAAATTAGCACAATATGCAATAAACCATGTCAGTGTAAGCAGAGGACACTATAAAAGATTTTATTCCACATTGTTTTGACTGACTGGGTCAAAGACACCCAGTAATAATTTTATAAATCAGTTTTATAAATTATACTGTTGTAACTGATGGCATCACATGAGTAACTGACAAACAATCAGTGATTACACCTGTCTGTTTTACTCCATGTCAGGATTACAAAATGCTGCTGCTTGTTTGTTCTTCATGGTGTTTAGTTTGATCACCTGGTAGTTCATCATTCAGAAGAGGAAAGAAAATCATATGCTCAGAGTTCTCATCTCATCTGTCCAAACAGAGCAGGAATACTGCAGAACCTCTAATGGAGAGGTTGATGGAGGAAACGCCCACGGTGTTTGCTATAACATCTTTATTACATCAAGTTTGAGAAAAGAACAGAAGCAGCTGTAGGGAACCAGACAATCTAATCATGTCAGTTTTGTTTTTATGTCTGGTGCTGGTAAATATTGTGTGCAGATTGAATTAGTTGTGTCTTGTAACTGAATACTAATTAACAGGGTTTTTTTCCAGTAAAAAGGTGAAGCTGTAAAAATGAACCCAAACAAGCTGAATGGAGAACATCAGATGAATCAAACCTTTTCTCCAGTGACATAAACCCACCAATGAAGGTTTGATATTGATCTCATGTGTGAATAACTACACATAAACAAAACCCATTTAATAAAGAATATTACTTTCAATAAAATATATAGACTAATTATACAGCTGGATATTTCAAAACCTTTTCTTCTTTTATGATTTTTCCTTTGCAGTGAAATAAGTCATGAAAACATGACATAAAATTAGAATGTTACATCGGAAGAATAAAGATAAATTTTTTGTCGTTGATCAACTACTTCTGAAATGTAGCTTTAGTGAACCAAGCTTAATGCCAGATCAATTATCAATAATATGGTAATTTATTGAATGTGATGTAAATAATGATCGGGTCTCCTGATCTGAATAGACCTGAATCAATTATCAACTTGTAAACGATTCAAAACCTTTAATCAAACGTCTAAAGGGTCTGATGTCGATCCAGAGCATGAATGACGCTAAATGCACCAAGGCAGCCAAAGTTTTGAAATCAGAGAACATTTTATTTGACTTTGGTTACCTCTGAATTATTTTAAATTATTTGAAAATCCCAGATTAATTGACACAACAGTCACTCAGAGATGCAAAACCACAGTAAAAAACAGAGTAAAAGTTGAACCTCAGTGACTCTGCAGGGAATCTGAAGCTAATCTGAGCTGAACTGGGGAAGATGGGAGGTCCCAGGCTGCTCTGCAAGAAGTGAGGCAGAGCAGGGATGTGTTGAAAAAAGGGGGCTCCTGTCAGCACATGAAGACCGAGCACAGAGCTGCCAGCTCTGTTTCTGCTCTCTCCTCAGACATGCCTCCTCTGTTGTTCTTGGTGCTTCTGGCTGTTGTCAGCCTCGGTAAGAACTCAGCTATCTTCATCTGTCATCAGAGCAGAGTGTTGTTGAGCTGACACTGATCCTGTTGTTGGTGTTTTACAGAATGCAGAGCACAGACCGACAGCGTGCTGCAACCAGAGAGAGACGTGATGGCTGCTGAAGGAGGCAACGCAACTCTGAAATGTCTCTATAACACAAGTGCATCCAACCATTACCTCTACTGGTACAGAATGGAGAGAGGCAGCAGCCCCACGTTCATCCTGAGCCGCTTTAAGATTGGCGATGGGAAAACAACGGAGAAGAGATTTTCCTCCAGCCTGGATGCCACTGCTAGATCAGTTCCTCTGACAATCCAGGATCTTCGTCCGTCAGACTCTGCTGTGTACTACTGCGCTCTGCAGCCCACAGTGACAGGAAACAACAGAAACCTGTACAAAAACCTGCAGTACTGCACAGCAGCCACTAGAGGGCCTCACTCCCTGTTAATCCACTAAAACCTGCAGTACTCCACAGCAGCCACTAGAGGGCCTCACTCCCTGTTTGGTTGAACTCAGTCTGAAGCAGACCTCTGTGTGTTTGGTTCATCAGTTTGAAATGAAAATATGAAAACTAGGAAGTGAGTTTGGTGAATCATTAAAGTAAAAAGACATTTAAAAAGAATTAAAGAAAATGAATTTGACTTGAAATCTGATCAACTACTTCTGAAAAATATGACCTTCATATGATAAAATATATTCCATCGTCTTCTATGTAGTCTTTCTGCTGTCGCTTTAATATTGAGGGATGAAAAACAAACCGCTCATCCTTGCCTTCCTTGGCCTTTGGTCAGGTGGCCTGTTCAAATCACCTGACTTGCGGGCGTCATGGTGGACAGTCTGGCCCCGACATGGCGGATCAAAGTTCCTGGCCTGAAGGAGCAGAAAAGATTGAGACATAATATTAATCTGCTTTACTGAACGTGGGAACAGAAGAGTCAACAGAAGCAAAACTCACATTCCCGGTGACAGTCCAGGAAGCCAGGCTCTCCCCGTCACCATCGGCAGCTGCAGGTATTTATCCAGGTTCTGGACCCGGTTTGGGCCTTGCTGTGACGGCCCAACCGTGGACCCGGTTTGGCTCCATGGACGGGCCGTCTTCAGGGATGGCCCGTCCATGAAGACCTGCCCAGGGACGTCACAGTCAAAAACACAGAGGGCCAAAAAAAACTAATTTGCTGCAAGCCAAGGGCCAGACTGGTTCAATGTTTATTAAAACATATTGAATTATTGTACATAATCTATTGAAGCAGGACCTGACACAGTGTATATCAGGGGTGTCAAACTCAAATACACAGTGGGCCAAAATGTAAAACTTGAACAAAGTCGCGGGCCAGCATTGAACAAATGAAGCTTTTAATATCAGAATATCTGTTTACATCTGTAAAAGACAAACAGGTTTGTCTTTTACAGATGTAACAGATATTCTGTCTCCCACCTGTCCAGAAAGCTCCTGTTGTCTTCCTTTCTTTTCGGTTCTACAGTGACAGTTGTAGCTTGAGATGCTATAACTACTGTCACAGAGGAGAGGGCGTTTCTGGGACCCGTCCTGATTGACGCGCCAAAACAACAGCAAGGCATTATGGGATTTGTAGTATTAGTGATGAATGAATGCGCTGTATCATACCGGTGGGCCAGCTCGCGTAGTCATTTGGTAGTATAGCCTCGCGGGCCAAATATGATTACACTGCGGGCCAAATTTGGCCCGCGGGCCAGAGTTTGACACCTATGGTGTATATTATTTAATAATTAAATGAATAAAGCGATATTTTGTTATGGCTCTGTCAGCAACCTCAAGGGAAAACATTTTCAACAGGCAAACAGTGAAAAATTTAATTGTTTTTAAAAACAAAATATGTTTCTTAATATCAAGATAAATACATAAATAAAATGCATTATAAACTGAAAATGCATTATTGTGCTTGTCGTGGAAAAAAAAGATTTCCAAGCACTGTTCAGGTAAAATCATTCAATCAAATGTATTTATGAATTGTTCAGAAAGATCATAAGACAATCAACAATGAAGCAGGTCTGGAGCAAAGGCAGAGACAACATGAGTTTTATAGAAGGTTAACAGGGTCAGGGTCAGGATCAGGGTCAGGGTCATGGTCAGGGTCAGGGTTAGAGTCAGGGTCAGGGTTAGAGTCAGGGTCAGGGTTAGAGTCAGGGTCAGGGTCAGGGTCATGGTCAGGGTCAGGGTAAGGATCAGGATCAGGATCAGTGATCAGGATCAGGGTCAGGGTTACTCCTAAACAGTCTGGTTCTGCTGCAGCTGTGGAAAACAACTTCCAACCTTCTACATGAAACCCAAGCAGCTTTATTTTGGTGGGACTAAGCAAGAACATAGAATAAACATAGAAATACAACTAGCAGATGTGACCTTATTGTAATATTCCCACTTCATGCTGCTGTATGATCCTGCCAATCACTGCTTCCAGACAGTAAAATAAGAAAATAAAAAATAAATCTAATCACTTGTACTTTTTCTATGGCTCTTACCTGCATTTCCCGAGTCCATTCAACTGAAAAATACAAATAAATAGATCAAATATAATAAAAATAAAGAAGAAATTCATCACATTCAGATGTCTTGTGATGCCGCAGACAAACAGCCTTTCACACAGAAAGTTTCATCCCCCCTGCTTCCCATGAACAGACAGCTCTCCTCTCCCAGCTCCAAACGTCTTTGCAGCACCTTCCCTGGCTCAGCCATCGCAGCTCTGGTAAGTCACCATTCTCCGCATCTAACTCGCCCAGAATGCCTCGAACTGGCGCCCGATTTAAACCTTCGGCTCTGATGATGTCAACTGCTCGTGTTATGGTTTTCATTACATGTTCCATTTTCAAGACAGTAAAAGGGTTAGGGTTAGGCATCATCTTGGAGTATGATGCAGATACAAGCTGTCAGCTCATCTGTGATGTTTTCCTCCTGCATCCTCGCCACCAATCCACTCCTGTGCCACACGTTGCAGGTGCTCCGTCTGGTTAATCCCACCAGTTTTCCCAAGGCATCATCTGGATATCTTCATGCAGATCCGGTCCTGTTGTTGTGCCATGCGGAGCACAAAATGCCAAAACTCTTCTTTAATGCTCAGGCTGGATTCAACTCCACGGATCAAAAACTGACAGCAACATCAGAGATGTCTCATCCACAGCAAGAGAATATGCCATGAAATCGTTTCCCTTTCTCACAAGACATTTCTTTGTGTTGGTGGAAAGTTGATCTACACCGTGTTTCTGCTCAGGCTCACATTTCAGAATAGATGTGTTTTGTCTGGACACACTGCGTCCCAAACTTCAAACATACAGAGAGTTTTTGATAAAGCGTCTGTCTGTAAAATGCCAGGCTGGTTTTGCTACAATAAAACTCACTTTGACAGCAGCCTGGCTTTGTGATTTGGTAAATGTGAACATGGCCTGCCTGGACTGAAGGCCTCATTTAAATTCTTCCACCTCCTGTAGCCTTTGTTCTGTGTCCATATTCTTGTCTTTGTGTGTTTCTGAGAAGTTTGATTGTGCCTTCTTAGATTATATTCTTTCATCACAGCCAAACTTTCTCCACACACAGGACAGACACGTTTGCCTTTTGCCTCTGTGAACATGAACTCTGCCTTCCTGCTTGAGCCCCTCTGTTCTCAGCATCCACTAACGTTTTGCCATTTTTGAGGAGGGGGACCTGAAAGTTGATTTCTGCTTCTAAGGAAGCCGCTTTTGGTTTTCCTGTCTGATTTCTGCAGTTTGGCTGTTCCTCTGCTGACAGCTGATTATCCCTGGATCTCTTCGCCAAAGCAGGAAATGAGCAGCTTCATCCTGCAGCTTCTTCAGCCTCCAGGAATCACCGGCATTCCTGCATGTGTTCCTCTGCAGAGAAACATCACAGCACAAATATCAAGAAATGTTTTCTTCTGGATAATTCTGTAAGAGTGGCAGGAAAATACGAGCAGAGAACAGCGGAAATAATTCATCCATCTGTGAGAAAATGAAGATGCATTAGAGGCGTAGATGGTGATGATTTAATGAAAATATAACTCACACACGACACTTCAACATTTAGACACAATATTGGCTCCTAATATGTTAGTAATTATAATGTATCAATAACAGCAAAGACAACAGACGGAAAATGTTCTTGGTTTGATCTGCTTAAAAACTTTATTAAGTAAAATTAAGGCTTAATGGATGGACACAGGGAGGGAACAAAGAAGAAGAATCTATTGAGCTGTGGCCAAAGTTTGTTGAACTGAGCAGCTGAAGCTGAAAGGAAGAAGAGGAAGAGGAGGAGCTGGTCTGCTCCTGAACTCTAAAGAGACTCAAACTTCCTCCTTCAGCTCAACTCTCCAACATTAACTCTGCTCAACATGCTGTCTCTGCTCACATCTGGATTCACTCTGCTGGTTCTGATCACTGGATCAGGTTGGTTGGAGTCTTTCAGAGAATAATCTCATCCTTGTTGTTCTTCACTTACATCAGTTTTTCTTCCTTCAGGTGTAAACTGCCAACAACTCACTGCAGCAAAGACTGAGGAGTTCAGTTCAGAGGGCAGCTCTGTTACTCTGAGCTGCAGTTACTCCAACAAGATAGCTCTTGGTGATGATTTCTTTTGGTATCAACAAAATCCTGGAAAACCTCCAGAGTTCATCTACTACATCTCAGGGTTCAACAGCTCAAGACCAGCAGAGTCTCTGAAATCATCAACAAGATTCTCCACTTACCTGAGAGGAGAAAAACACCTGGATCTGCTGATCTCCTCTGCTGCAGTGACAGACTCTGCTGTGTACTACTGCGCTGTGAAGCCCACAGTGACAGGAAACACCAGAACCCTGTACAAAAACCTGCAGTACTGCACAGCAGCCACTAGAGGGCCTCACTCCCTGTTAACCCACTAAAACCTGCAGTACTGCACAGCAGCCACTAGAGGGCCTCACTCCCTGTTAATCCACTGGTTGTTGAGTCGTTGGACTGAAGACAAAGACAACAGAGACATGAAGCAGCAAAGATCAGAGACGGAGCTGCTGAGGAAGCAGAAAACTCTCTGATTGGTTGAGTTGAAGTGGCCCCGCCCACTGACCTTCAGCTCCTCCATCATTTGTTCTTCCTTCATTGTTGATCTGCTGCGTGGCTCTCAGGACTCCACAGACATGTTGCTCTCCCTCGTGTTGCTTCTGCCTCTCAGTAGAGGTCAGTTTAAGGTCAGGGATTCTAGTTCAGTCCAGCAGGAGACAACATGTGGGTCTGCTGTCCTGCACTGGGCCAGACGTCGTTCTGACCTTCAGGCTCCTGTTTGTCCTCTAGAAACAAGATGGTTCCTGATCCTGGATCAGCAGCATCGTCTTCCTCCAGTGAGCTGAGCATCAGAGAGCTAACCCCGGCAGACGCAGCTCTCTGCTACTGCGCTCTGGAAACACAGTGATACAAAGTGGAGAAGAGGCTGTACAAAAACCTGAACACAGATATCTGACTCCTCTTCAAAGAGGAGGGAAGTGGTATTCACAGCTCAGCGTCATATCAGATGGATTCTCATCATTCCTGCTTGATCAGAGTCGCTGTGGTTGCAGCTGCAAATCACTGAGAGGCGGAATAAAGACACCAGTAGAAATGCTACTTCCTCATTCAGTCCAGTTAGATTTCTCTTTCTATCGACTTTCCTCCTGATGATCAGACTCCTGCACTTGTTGGGTCAGAGTCTGAGAATCATCTAAATAAATGATTGTTTCAATAAGACAGAGGGGAAAACATGTTTCACACAGGACAGACACTATAAACATTTCCTAGTCGCCCCATCTGACCTCTGTCTGTTATTTTCAAACAATTTCCATTTCCAGACATTAGAAACCATTTTTAAAGAGAGCACAGCTAAAACCTTTTAACCTTCGCTTCCTGAAACCCAGAGAACCGGTAGATATTTTCCAGTCATATTTGACTCCTTTGCCCCATTAAACTGAAGGGAGTGTCTGGCACCGCAAATCCTTCTCTGAGATCATGATGAAATCTTCGCTCCGGACTAAAGCATTCCAGGGAAACATTGATGAAAACCAACAGCAACGCTTGTCCAGAGACGGAACCACCTGAACTCCAACACAGTCAATTTACAAACTTCTTAACAGAGAAAATGTAGAAATGTTTTCAACATCAACGCTGAGTCACATCAGAACTAATGTTTAAGGAAAGAGACATTCTGTCAACTCAAGCCAAACACATCGACTGACAGGTTTCCATGGTTACCACAGTACTGAGTCTGGCCTAGTCAAAGTGTTCAATGACATGAATACAGACTGTGGAAGAACCACAGTGCTGGTTTCGGGTCTGGACTGGTTCCGGGTCTGGCTGGGTGCTGGTTCTGGGTCTGGACTGGTTCCGGGTCCGGTCTGGTTCTGGGTCTGGACTGGTTCTGGGTCTGGACTGGTTCCGGGTCCGGTCTGGTTCTGGGTCCGGTCTGGTTCCGGGTCTGGACTGGTTCTGGGTCTGGTCTGGTTCCGGGTCTGGACTGGTTCCGGGTCCGGTCTGGTTCCGGGTCTGGACTGGTTCCGGGTCCGGTCTGGTACAAACATCTCCCTGCGACTCAGGAAACATGAAGGCTGAAGCTGCTTAGAATAATCGGATTTGGTGACAGAAACTTAGTTCCTGTTTTTCCAGCAACAAATGCGCATCAACCTCTTCCCCGTTGTTTCTGTTTCTGTCACATAGAAACGGTAGAGAGGAAATAAAATTATATTACAAAACAAAATTTTGATGAGTAACATGTCGTCTGCTGGATTGGAAACAGCAACGCGTCGATTATTCCTGACTGAAAACAGTGATGCGTTACTGACGTCACTGGATCCCATCCAGTCTCAGACTCACCTGGATGTCTGGTCCGAGCATCAGATGTCTGGATGCGTTTACGTGTCTCTTCATTCATTTCCATCCAGTCGTCATGTGAACTTTTAAAGATTCAGGCGTTTTTCAGTCTCCTGGTTTGGAGCGAATCGACCAGGAGACGTTTTGTCAGGTGTTTACATTATGAACAGCTGTAACGAACAGGAAGCTGGACAACATATCTCAGAAACACGCCGTGGCTCTGGTAAGGCACAGACCCACCAGTGGAACGGCAGAACTTATTCTGAAGACTTGTTTCCATCTTCAGGGTGTTGAACTCCAGCCGGCGTCCTGCAACGTTTAGCTGAGCCTCTGCTGCACCACCTGAACAGAATAATGAGGTCATCAAGGCTTTGGAGATCTGACCTCCAGAGCCTTGATGAAGCCGTTTCATTCCAGTGTTTTGTACCTGAGACTCACCTGCAGGACGGCCAGCGGCCCCCCAGGACTGCAGTTTGTGCTTTAGCATTAAGTCCTTTAGAAAAGTTAATGATAGTAACAATGAAACTGAGGAGCTAATTTTCAATGTTGCTTTTTCTGTTGAACTTTCATAAAAAGCACTGAAGGAAAAACTGATGGTGTCTCTCTGCTTCCTGCAAGGTGATAAGTGACATTATTTGGCCAAAGCAACTTCAGAATCAACTGAGACATTTATAGAGGAGTGTTGATTGATTTTAGAAATGTCTGAGGTTGTTCAGCTCTATTTTTGGTTTTCTGTGCGCTCACACCTGTGACTGTAACTGATCTGAACATCAATAACAGGAAGCTGTGGCGTCTCTAGAGTTCTGCTGCCGGTTCACACCAAGCAGAGTTATGTTTCTCTGCCATAAACAGATTATTGTTTCGTTAAAACGGCTTTCATGGGCCGCCCCAGCAGCAAACTCCACATATTTCTATCTTGGTTCATCTATAGACGGGGGGCCCAAAGTGGGTCCTGGAGGGCCGGGATCCTGCATGTTCAGTTCTCTCCCTGGAACCATCAACCTTTTCAGTAGATCCATGTTCTCCTCAGGCCTCTAACGAGCCATTATTGGATCCAGGTGCGTTAAACCAGGCAGCGACTGAAACATGAAGGATGCCGGCCCTGAGGGACCCACTTTGGGCCCCCTGATCTAAACAGACAGAAAAACAAGAAGTGTGGTCAGCAGAACATTAATTGTTTTACTAAACCAGCTTCAATCAGCTGTGAGGGGAATTTAAATCCATCCTTTTGGACTAAATCACAGAATCTTAACCATCTCCAGCTGGACATGCAGACTGGGTAACTTTTTCCTAAGATTTGAAACAAGGAGGGTCTGCAACATCTGATCCACCATCATTTTATCCAAACCTGTTTCCTCTCCACCAGGGGGCGCCATGCTCCAGTAGGCGGCGCTCTCC
The DNA here is from genome assembly GCA_922788865.1 of Poeciliopsis turneri. Classification (NCBI taxonomy): domain Eukaryota; kingdom Metazoa; phylum Chordata; class Actinopteri; order Cyprinodontiformes; family Poeciliidae; genus Poeciliopsis; species Poeciliopsis turneri. The sequence goes on from CAKLNU010000573.1 coordinate 74,889, forward strand.
TTGTGCTCTGTGCTCCAGCATTGTGTCAATAAGAAGTGGTGCTGTGAAGAGAACAACAGTCAGACTGAATGTTGAACATCAGCTGCTTCTCCTGCTGATTTAAACCTTGTTGGACAGATGGAACATTGGCTGTGGATTATTCTGGCTGCTCTTTTCTCTGGTAAGATACAAAGATCAACATGTTTCCTCTACATGGAGTCTTTAAAGCTGCTGATTGTTCTCCTTTAATCAATCATCTTTATTGATCCATCTCTTCCTCTGCATGTTCTGTTCTTCCCAGAGTGTAAAGGAGACTCAGTGAAGCAGACAGGAGGAGAAGTTGCTGCTGCTGCAGGAGAATCACAGACTCTGGGATGTACTTTTGATACCATCTCTGTGACGCCGACATTGTTCTGGTACAAGCTGGAGGAAAACAGTTTCCCAAAGTACATGCTGAAGCAACAAACATCAACACAATATAAAGATCCAGATTTTGACAGCAGAAGATTTGATGCTGACTTCAATAAAGAAAAGAAATCCTTCAACCTGACGATCCAGGATCTCCGTCTGTCAGACTCTGCTGTGTACTACTGCGCTCTGCAGCCCACAGTGACAGGAAACACCAGAACCCTGAACAAAAACCTGCAGTACTGCACAGCAGCCACTAGAGGGCCTCTCTCCCTGTTAATCTACTAAAACCTGCAGTACTGCACTGCAGCCACTAGAGGGCCTCATACATCAGGTTACATTACCAAGAGGTGCAGCAGCATCTTCACCTGGTTCCCTTCCAACAGTTTAAACTGGGAGAAGTCAGTGGAAACCAGTGGAACCAGTTAGGAAACCCTCTGGTGTGTCAGAGATAAACTTCCATACATTTAGTTGTTTTAACTCCACTGATAATTGATACACTGATGCAACAGACTGTGAATGTTTCTTTACTACTGCTTTATAACAAACATCTGTGAAGGTTTTTGTTTAAAATAATTGAAGTAGTTTTATTCTGAAGAGTCTGATCCTCTCCCAGCCTCTGTTCCTGTAAATGTTTCTGCTGTTACCTACTGAAGACACTTGCAGCTCAGCGCTTTTACCACCATGTTCTCACCAAGGAAACTCCGGCATTGCCACCCTGTTACCATCATCTACATGACTGATCAAATATGGAGGCCAAAGGGGTAAAACTTCAATCTAATATGGCCGACTTCTTTCCTGTTTCATGTAGATTATTTACGAACGTCTTTGAAAGTTGTACAAGATTACCAAACTTCATAGGATTGCCTCCTTTCACTCAAACTGGAGCCAGGCTGGATATTTACATCAACTTCCTGTGAGGAATTATGTTTCTCTGGAGAAATAAAGGTAATCATTGAAAACCCACCGCGTTGCTTTGGTAGTGCAGCTCTATGTGAACCACAGGAATAACCTGTTATCACGTTTCAGAGACGCATTGAGGAGCGGTGAGAATGACTTTGCTGCCCAGCGCCTGGTGTTATAACGAGAAGCGTATGCCTGTCAAGAACTGTATGCCCTGTTGCAGGAGCGTGCATCGCTCTAAACCAGGGGTGGGAAATCCTGGTCCTTGAGGGTCGCTGTCCTGCAATTCTGAGACGTCTCCCTGGTCACTTGAATCCAACAGCTGAATCACCTCCTTAGTGCAGTCCGGTTCCCCAGAGTCCTGCTAATGACCTCATTACTTGACCCAGGTGTGTAGAAGTAGAGACACATCTAAAAGTTGCAGGAGACCGGCCCTGGAGTTGCCCATCCCTGCTCTGAACTCTCGCATATTGATGAGGAAACTGACTGACATCTGACCGAGAGGAAACTTTTAAAGATATTGGTAACATTATCACGTTTCTTAACCATGTAAAGCCCTAAAATGGTGGGTTTTATTTAGCAGATTCATTGAAATAAATAAGATTTTTACACCTTTATTGAGACGTATGAGTTGAAGGTTTTTCAGTGTCTGATGAAAATGTTTTCCGCAGATGGTTGGAAATTTCCCGATTTTTCTTTCAACGCCATAATAGTTTAAAGCTACAAATCAGAGGAACATTATGTAGAACATCTCATATCATCCTGAACTCTCTGGTCTGTTAATGTAGGGGATGCATTTTCATTTCTGAGCCTGCCAATCCCGGCTATTGTTCCGTTGATGTGAAACTTATAGCAGAGCTCAGAGAATAAGAATCATTACATAGAGAAGGTGAAATGTCTCTTAACTCTTCATTTCTTTAAGTTACCAGGGGGATGCATCTTTTGGCAAAGCAAAGTATTAACTTGTCGATATTTGCATGCCCTCTGTATTTTCCCCAAATATTCTTCTATTGATATAAAACTTACACCAGGAGCTCAGAGAATAAATCTCAATAAATAAATGCTACATTTATGTATCTGGTCTGTGTTAAAGTATGATGATTTATGGCCCCTGTCGGCCTGATGGAAGCTGAATTAATTTAGATTAATGAGAAGTGAAAAATAGTAACATTCATTTTAATTGTATTTTTTGATTTGTTGTTTTTAAGTCTAATCGTGGACTTAAATAATGTTTCACTGGTGATGTTTTGGAGTAACATATAATTACCCAGGAATATTTTTACACTTCTACTGAAAAATAATTGATCGCCTCAGACACTGACCATCAGGCTGAGCAGGTTTACTGGGGGAAACCCTGAAACCAAGTTTTTATTTAGGATTTTTTGTAAATTATTGTCCTGAATATCCTGAAATCACTTTATATTTCCATGAGAAAGTACCTGAAGCTTAGAGGAAGAGGAGGAAGAGGAGGAAGAGGAGGAAGAGGAGGAAGAAGAGGAAGAGGAGGAAGAAGAGGAAGAGGAGGAGCTGGTCTGCTCCTGAACTCTAAAGAGACTCAAACTTCCTCCTTCAGCTCAACTCTCCAACATTAACTCTGCTCAACATGCTGTCTCTGCTCACATCTGGATTCACTCTGCTGGTTCTGATCACTGGATCAGGTTGGTTGGAGTCTTTCAGAGAATAATCTCATCCTTGTTGTTCTTCACTTACATCAGTTTTTCTTCCTTCAGGTGTAAACTGCCAACAACTCACTGCAGCAAAGACTGAGGAGTTCAGTTCAGAGGGCAGCTCTGTTACTCTGAGCTGCAGTTACACCAAAGATTCAGCTAGTTATTTATTCTGGTATCGACAAAATCCAGAAAAACATCCAGAGTTCCTGAAGTCTCACTCACCTTCAGGTGGAACAGAAAACCTGGACAGGATGACATTTAGAGGAAGCAAAGAAAACATGTCCATGACGATCTCCTCTGCTGCAGTGTCAGACTCTGCTGTGTACTACTGCGCTGTGACGCCCACAGTGACAGGAAACACCAGAACCCTGTACAAAAACCTGCAGTACTGCACACAGCAGCCACTAGAGGGCCACACTCCTTGCTTCAATGGCTTGTTAGGTTTCAGTCTAATTCTTCAATGGGAGAGTTAGTAGCATAAACTTTTGTCTTCGAGATCATTTTAATGACGTAGAATAAACTTAAACCCCTCAGTCTCAGTGTTTTCCTGAGTCTCCTGTTGAGGATTTTTGAAGGACGTTCTGAGAAGTTTTCGGTGTTTTTGTCTGCTGGGCTCTGAAGCGTGAGGTCAAAGGAATGAATGCTGCAAATCAACGACTCAATGCAATCTGCTGGGTTTCCTTTGATAGAAAACCTTTTAATATAATTTCAATAGTAAGCTGAACTTGATGCATTGATTGATGACTATGGTCAGTTGGAATCAATGGACCTGATCTGGACTTGATCTGGATGATTCATTTGAAACTGATTAGATTTTTTCTTCATAAACTGGATATTTTATCTGTGATTTTACTTTTTTAAGTTTTTGAATGTACATTCAAACATAATTTGCTTGCTACATTCTTTTTATTCTCTTGTTATTTCTGCTGAGGAGGAGGAGAAGGAGGAGGATGAGGAGGAGGAGTTGATCTGATCCTGATCTCTAAAGAGACTCAAACTTCCTCCTTCAGTTCAGTTCAACTCTCCAACATCAACTCTGCTCATCATGGACTATTATGGTCTGTCTCTGCTCATCGCCTCTCTGCTAACAGGTCACAATGTCTCTGTTTTTCAAAAAACACATTTTCAAAGTTTAATAAATGGGAAGTTATTTCCAGTAACTGAAACTAACAGATTTCTCTTCATCTAGGAGTCAGATGCCAACAACTCACCGCGCTTCGTAAAGAAGAGTTCGCTGTAGAAAAAAGCAAAGTTACTCTGTCCTACACTTACTCCAGCAAAGCTACTGGAAGTGATTATTTTTTTCTGGTATCGTCAATATCCTGGAAAAACCTCCAGAGTTCCTGATTTCTCATTCAACATGAATGATGATAAAACCCAGATGGATCTGCTGATCTTCTCTGCTGCAGTGACAGACTCTGCTGTGTACTACTGCGCTGTGAAGCCCACAGTGACAGGAAACACCAGAACCCTGTACAAAAACCTGCAGTACTGCACAGCAGCCACTAGAGGACCTCACTCCCTGTTAACCCACTAAAACCTGCAGTACTGCACAGCAGCCCCATGAGCTCACCCTGAGCCACTAGAGGGCCCCACTCCTGATAATTCACTAAATCCTGCAGTACTGCACAGCAGCCACTAGAGGGCCTCACTCCTGCTTCTATGAGCTTGTTAGGTTTCAGTCTGACAGTTTGTGAGGCAAAATAAAAAACTGAACAACAGAGAGAGAAACAATCCCTCTGATCAGTTGGTCTAATTGGTGACATTTGCATCTCTATTTCTATGAAATATTTTCATTATTGATCACTGGATCAGCTACATAATTTATAACCAGCAGTGTTTTATAAATTGCAGCCATGATGTCATAAAGGTGCTGCTGCATTCCTGCATGGCATCTCCATCTGGGCCTCAGAGAACACAATGACTCTGGCTCTTTCCATGCTCCCATCTCTCAGTGCTTTGGTACCAAAACCCAACCTGGGGATTGGTTGGACCACCAAAACCATCAGACTCCTGCCAGTACCAGCTTCTAAAAACTGCCCTGGACAGACAACTTTTTGTGCTGTAATAGAAATCCAAACTGAAACGGATCAGAGATCTGAACCGACAGAGCCTGGATCTGATCTGGTTTCTACTGCTTGTATTTTATTCAGGAATGTCAGCTTGGAGACAGAATGGAAGTGGAAAATACAGGCAGAATCAAGATTAAAGTTTCCTTAAGACTGGCTTCATGCTACACATTTTAAAATGGCTCAGGAGTTAATCATTCCCAAAACTGACGTACCAATGCAGATTGGAAGCTGAACTAATGGGGGTGAAAGGGTCTCATCTTTCCAGTTAATGAGGTCAAGTCATTTAATGCAATCAGAAGAAAGGACTGACAGTCTCATCTTCACAGGGAGAACAGATGGGGGCGCTGCACACCTCAAAGGGCAAAGAGGGCAGATTACCACCTCACCTGGTGAGCTAAACCAGGGCCTGATGGAGAACCCAGGAAACCCTGTGGCTCATGGCTGACGCTACATTTGATGCAACATGTGGCCTTAGATCTGACTCTACATCTGACCCTGTATGTGATCTTAGACCTGACCTTACCTCTGATCCTATATCTGACTGTTGGGGTCCAGGACTTGTATTCATCTATTCCTCCAGCCCTTTTCTGCAGTTTGCATGATCTGCATCATCAGACAGGAGGTCCGATCCTCTGCAGTTAGTTTCCATCTCATCAGGGCTTCTATGTAAGAATGAGCAAGGCAGCACTTTGGCAACCGAGTGTTAACCAGTAGTGGTAAAGCTCCAAGCCCTTCTAGATCTCAGCGTCTTTTAGTGTCGCTCCTCCACCTTGTTTCCTCATTCAGGTTACCTGAACCGATCTCCAGATCTGGATTTCCTGTTTTTCTGTTCCACTCAGATTCTGGTCAAGGGTCCACAGTCGGCTCCTTCCACTCCACTGCTGCTGCAGACCCTGCTTCTGCCATCCTGCTTCTCCATCACACGGCCGCTCACCATGGTTCCCATCAATGACTGTTGACTCACCTGCTGGGCTGCATCCACCACCCCATCGTCAGCATTCGTTCCATTCGATTGTAAGAACCTGGAATCCTGCTGTTTGCACATTGTGAAGATCAAGGCTAACCTTCCTGTCCGCTGCTGAACCCATGGGCCACGCCCCGTCCTTGAGCGGTCTCCTGAATCCCTTCCACTCCTGAGTACAGCTCTTCACTGGACTCTATGAATTAGAAATCTCTAAATTTTGATTCTTTTCTTGAGAGTGTTTTTGGATGTAGGTTAAACATATTCCAAAAACCAACATCACACTGAGCTTCCATGGAGAGAAAACAGGTAACGGGCTTCAGGTAAAACCATGTTGGCCCAGTCCAACATGGTTCTGCCTCCAGGAACCAACCAGAGCTCAGCTTCCTCCTTCTCAGTAAGCAGAACAGCTAGTCCAATCTTTTCTGTCTCTGCACTGGTTGGTCTTCAGACTCACACCAGATCAGGTAACTCCGACAGAACTGTTTCTTCCAGTTGAAAGGAGTGAATGCTATAAATTAAGGACTCGATGCAACATACTAGATTTCTTCATACAGAAAACCTTTTAATCAATTTTAATAAATGGAGCTCAATGCACTGATTTAGAATTTGTATCGATGATTCAGGTGAATTGACTGCAGATCTATAAATACAACCTACATTTATGTTTTATAACTGAATTTCATTTATTTCCATCAGAGAGCAGCTGAAGCTGAAAGTATGTTAGCGAGGAGGGGGAAGCGAGGAGGAAGAGGAGGAGAAGGAGGAGGAGGAGGAAGAGGAGGAGTTGATCGGATCCTGATATCTAAAGAGACTCAAACTTCCTCCTTCAGTTCAGTTCAACTCTCCAACATCAACTCTGCTCATCATGGACTATTATGGTCTGTCTCTGCTCATCGCCTCTCTGCTAACAGGTCACAATGTCTCTGTTTTTCAAAAACACATTTTCAAAGTTTAATAAATGTTCATTTATTTCCAGTAACTGAAACTAACAGATTTCTCTTCATCTAGGAGTCAGATGCCAACAACTCACCGCGCTTCGTAAAGAAGAGTTTGCTGTAGAAAAAAGCAAAGTTACTCTGTCCTACACTTACTCTAAAAAAGCAGATGGCAACGATTATTTCTTCTGGTATCAACAATATCCTGGAAAACCTCCAGAGTTCCTGATTTCTCATTTAGGAACAGGAGCTACACTCCAGATTGTGGTTCCTGGTTTCTCCTTCAAAATGAATGAAGATAAAACCCAGATGGATCTGCTGATCCTCTCTGCTGCAGTGACAGACTCTGCTGTGTACTACTGCGCTGTGAGGCCCACAGTGACAGGAAACACCAGAACCCTGTACAAAAACCTGCAGTACTGCACAGCAGCCACTAGAGGGCCTCACTCCCTGTTAACCCACTAAAACCTGCAGTACTGCACAGCAGCCACTAGAGGGCCTCACTCCCTGCTTCTTTGGCTTGTTATGTTTCAGTTTGACTGTCTGATCGTTTGAGGCAATATAAAAAACTGAACTAGAGAGAAAACAATCCCTCTGATTATTAGGGTTAGTGTTTCGGAGTGTCCACCTCTATTTTAGAGGTGGATACCTCTAAAATAGAGGTGCCCAGTTTTTTAGAGGTCTCCTGCAACTTTTAGATGTGTCTCCACTTCAACACACCTCAGTCAAATAATGAGGTCATTAGCAGGACTCTGGGGAACTTGACTGCGTTCAAGAGATGATTGAGCCGTTGGATTCAGGTGTGTTGGACCAGGGAGCCATCTAAGAGTTGCAGGACAGCGGCCCTCGAGGACCAGGATTGCCCACCCCTGTACCATATCTTTAATATAGCTAGATCTCATCTTCTAAGTGTAATTCAGCAAAGGTTTTGCCAACCAATTGAGGGACAGCTGTGGAGTCAGAATCACATAAAAATAGAAAGTTTGATTAATTTGGTTTACACAGAAGTTACTCATTCTGTTTTTTAAAATTTTTTTTCGCACTTCATAAAATCAGACAATAAGAAGCAACTATCTAATAATTCTTTCCACAGAATATTTCTGAATTGTTAAACTGTTTTAAATTGTAAGCATTGAGCAAATAACAGATTTATTTCATAAACTAGAATATGACTGAAAAGTTTATTTTTGAAAGGTATTATTAATCTCAGAATCCTGATCAAGATGTATGTCCAAATCTTTGAAGAAGACTCTTCACATGTAAGTTTTGGCTTCATTCTTAGCTCTAAAAAAGAAAAGGCCTTCCAGTGACTGTGGGTGCATCAGCGCACCCCACTCCTCCTCGTACCCACCAACTTGCAACACAAAGTTACACCCTTAATTAATCACGAGTTAATTCCTGGGAGAACTCGGAGTCTCTCTCTGGAGAAATATCTCACAGCCAATAGATAAACCATGTTTGTGTTTGTGAACAAGCAGCAGATCGCTTTTTAAATGATGACAAAGGCCATATGCTGAGCTGAAGATGCTGCCTGGACCCCAGGAAGAGATGCAGAGATGGTAACTCTTTGGGAAACTCTCGATTAGCTTTGTTTCCTCCAGATAGTGCACCGGTCTGTAAAATGGGTTCCACCCATCCATCCATTTTTTGACCACCCTTCTCCCTAACGGGGCCGGGAGTTGCTGGTGCCTCTCCAGCTGCGTTCCGGGCGAGAGGCGGGGTTCAGCCTGGACAGGTCGCCAGTCTGTCGCAGGTAAAATGGCTTTGTGTTTAATATAAATGTTCTTTTATTCTCATCTCACAGAGGGATGTTGCAGACAAATACATATACACTCTTTGTAAGAATCTAGTAGACCTAAAATTGCAAAAATTCGTATGATGTTTTGCCCTTAATGGTTCTTACGATTTAGAAAATGAGGAAAAAAATCATGTTCAGCCGCAATAATTTAGAAATTGTAAAGGACTGCATAATCTGGTGTTTTAGCACATGTAAGTGTGTTCAAGGGTGTGTGTGTGTGTGTGTGTGTGTGTGTGTGTGTGTGTGTGCTGGTTTAGCTATCATTATGAGGACTTAATCCTGTCAAACAACTCACATTGTGTGGACATTGATTGCTGTGAGGACATTTTGCCATGTCCACACAATAATAACATACTTTTTGAGTTAGGTGTTGGGATTAAGGTGGGAATTAAGTGGTTCAGGGGAAATGTCAAACTCAGTCATAGAATCGATGGGAGTCAGAACAAGTGAATAAACGTGCATTGAAACAGGAGTGTGTTTGTGTGTGGGGGTGGAGTTCAACAAAGGCGGTGCTTACTCAGGGCTGCATGTGCACTGGAGCCGCTGCTGGCTGTGAAGAGAACAACAGTCAGACTGAATGCTGAACATCAGCTGCTTCTCCTGCTGATTTAAACCTTGTTGGACAGATGGAACATTGGCTGTGGATTATTCTGGCTGCTCTTTTCTCTGGTAAGATACAAAGATCAACATGTTTCCTCTACATGGAGTCTTTAAAGCTGCTGATTGTTCTCCTTTAATCAATCATCTTTATTGATCCATCTCTTCCTCTGCATGTTCTGTTCTTCCCAGAGTGTAAAGGAGACTCAGTGAAGCAGACAGGAGGAGAAGTTGCTGCTACTGCAGGAGAATCACAGACTCTGGGATGTACCTTTGAAACCAGTGATACTAATTATGCCTTGTTCTGGTACAAACAAGAAGAAAACAGTTTCCCAAAATACATGCTTAAGCAATACTTCACAACGAGAGATAAAGCTAAGAGTTCAACAACAACAGATTCAATGCAGAAATCAACGACAAGACATTCAACCTGACGATCCAGGATCTCCGTCTGTCAGACTCTGCTGTGTACTACTGCGCTCTGCAGCCCACAGTGACAGGAAACACCAGAACCCTGAACAAAAACCTGCAGTACTGCACAGCAGCCACTAGAGGGCCTCACTCCCTGTTAATCCACTAAAACCTGCAGTACTGCACAGCAGCCACTAGAGGACCTCATACATCAGGTTACATGACCATGAGCTGCTGGAACCAAACTAACCTGCCAGAGGGATCAGGCAGAAACAGGACAGATGATCTGTGTTTTGTTCCATTAGTGTTAAAAATGACCCAAATGAAATAAGAAGGCCAGGTAAAATTAAAAAGTCAATAAATTCCTGTCGTCTTGTTCATCTTTTCCACCAGTAGTAATGTCCGGTTGATGATCACAGTAATTTTGACAGCCGAAGAAACATATCAGTGCAAAAGCACATCAAAACACACGTTTTCACAATTAATGTGTTTTCTGGTGTGCAAATTTATTTGCAATTCCAGTTTCCTCAATTTCATGGTCAACGAGAAACAGCTTGCACATAGTTCAGAGAATAGGGTAAAATATTTATTCATGAACCAAAAAGTGGGAACATTTGAAGCTTTGGGTCAGAACATTTTTCTGGTTAGCTTAGCTGACCTCTGTGACCTGCAGATGATTCTCTGCTCTCTTCCTTCAATGCTGAGGTCAAATCCTTTGGACACAACAGGAACTACATGTATCATGCAAACTATAATGGTAAAATTTAGGTTTAGAAATTAAAACTAGAAAGTAAATTAGTCATAAAGTCATCAAGCTATAGCCAACTAAAAGAGGAAAATCTTCATTAAACCAACAGACCTGACACACAGCAGCACAGGGTTGTTCATCTAGAAACTGTTGACTTCACCAGAATAAAGTACATTGTAAGGTCTTATTTATTGTTCTGAAATATCTAAATTTCCATCAGAAAGAAGCAGAACCTGAGTCTGTTAACGAAGAAGAGAAAGAGGAGGAAGAGGAGGAGCTGGTCTGCTCCTGAACTCTAAAGAGACTCAAACTTCCTCCTTCAGCTCAACTCTCCAACATTAACTCTGCTCAACATGCTGTCTCTGCTCACATCTGGACTCACTCTGCTGGTTCTGATCACTGGATCAGGTTGGTTGGAGTCTTTCAGAGAATAATCTCATCCTTGTTGTTCTTCACTTACATCAGTTTTTCTTCCTTCAGGTGTAAACTGCCAACAACTCACTGCAGCAAAGACTGAGGAGTTCAGTTCAGAGGGCAGCTCTGTTACTCTGAGCTGCAGTTACACCAAAGATTCAGCTGATTATTTATTCTGGTATCGACAAAATCCAGGAAAACATCCAGAGTTCCTGAAGTCTCACTCACCTTTCGGTGGAGTAGAAAACCTGGACAGGATGACATTTAGAGGAAGCAAAGAAAACATGTCCATGACGATCTCCTCTGCTGCAGTGACAGACTCTGCTGTGTACTACTGCGCTGTGAGGCCCACAGTGACAGGAAACACCAGAACCCTGTACAAAAACCTGCAGTACTGCACAGCAGCCACTAGAGGGCCACACTCCCTGTTAATCCACTAAAACCTGCAGTACTGCACAGCAGCCACTAGAGGACCTCATACATCAGGTTACATTAACATGAGGTGCAGCTGCATCTTCATCTGGTTCCTCTCCACAGTTCAAATTGGGAGAAGTCAGTGGAAACCAGTTGAACCAGTTAGGAAACCCTCTGGTCCTAACCAGTAGTTACTAGTGGATAAAGCACTCGGTTTAATTACCTGAATCAAAGTGTTCATCCTCCTGGTTAAATAATACTCCAATAAAAGCAAATGGATTTCTGCGAAATTACTACCAAGTATGTGCTTTGAAAAATATTTCAGTAGTGAAAGTATTTAAAACTGGAGGCTTATTGGACAGATGTATGACTCCAAATATATAATAATAGTGTGTTAGTGTTATATGGTGGTTTTCTGGTCTCTGTATGATGTCATGCAGTATTCAGTCAGCTTCAGTCGGTTCTGGACCCATCCGGGTCACCACATCTATATCTGATACCCGGCGAGGCTCGGTGAAGCGTCATGCCCAGGGACCACAGCCTTGCTCAGCCAGGGATTTGAACCAGCGCCTCTGAGCTCAGTTAGTTTCTATTGTCACCAATTCAAGAATGAAGTTTGGAAAATCTTTGATGTTTTTCCACTAAGTGGCTAATTCAGGAGCTCTTGGGTGGAAATGGTTCACTCTGAGCTTTTTAGTTGTAGTCTGTAATATTCCCACTCGTTCAATGTTTTGAAAATGACTTTTGTTTCCAGAAACACATTTTGAAGTTTATTTGGCAGAAATCTATTAATAGAACAAGTGGACTAAGAGTCTGAAAGCCGAAAGTCTTAACTGAGTCGTGTTCATGTTCACATCAGGATGTAAACAGCTGGAACTTTTCTAAATCTCTTTAGTTGGCTGTGTTTTGGTTTGTCCTCAGAAAACACTAGAAATAAAATGAACATGTTGAACCGGCTGTGGATCAGAAACCGGCTGTGGATCAGAAACCGGCTGTGGATCAGAAACCGGCTGTGGATCAGAAACCGGCTGTGGATCAGAAACCGGCTGTGGATCAGAAACCGGCTGTGGATCAGAAACCGGCTGTGGATCAGAAACCGGCTGTGGATCAGAAACCGGCTGTGGCTCAGAACAGCCCTGCATGATTCAGGATCTCCTGCTTCAGCTCGGCTGATTTCCCTCTGAATCGGCTGAATCAGGCGGATGAAAGCAGAGAAACGTGGAAACCAGCCTGGAGGATGAGTGCTGGGGGACGCTGCTGCCTGGTTACCATGGTTACCAGCTTTTAACACGCTGTTTTCACATTAGCTCGCATGTTGTCAGTTTCACTACAACTGTTTAACTTGGCATGATAAAATGTTACCAAACCGACATTAGTGAACGAGTCTTAATGATAAATGATCCATAAATGATCAGATATGATTAACTACTGATATTAAAGCAATTTATTTAAGCTCTCAGTTACACATGTGGACTAAATAAGATAAAGATAAACACAGTGAGCAATAAGGGCTCCAGAACAACGATTTCCTAAAATGTATGTTTTTGTTATATGAGAAACGATTTAATATTTAGCAAGCGAAGACATAAAATGGAATAATTTGGTCATAATTGGCGGGAAACGAAGATGCAGCTGAACTGGGAAGTAGAGTTTCCCAGTTCAACAGGTTTGAGCCGGCGGCCGAGATAAAAACATGATCAGTATTTCATCAATGTAAATACTTTAAATAATTAGAATATTATATTCTGACCTGCATTTAGCAGCTGCTGAGCGACGTGACGATGACCCATAAGGAAACCCGAGCAGGACCAGAACGATTCTTCCTCTTCATCTTCTTGGTTTTACTGGCGGTTGGCAACAAACTGGTAGTAGCTTCACTGCCACTGACTGGTCTGGAGTGCGGTTCATGATGATATATATATATATATAAATATTCTACCAGAAAGACAAAAAAACAAATCAATACATCCTACCTATACATATAAATACATATATACACACATATATGTAAATATACATACTTATACATAACTTTGTATTCTACCGTCTACATCATTCACAAACACACCTACTATAATCAAATTCTATAAAATAGAGTTTTCTTTAAAAATAACTATTTATGTTTACTCCCCAAATTCTTCCTCAAAATATCAAATAATTTAATCTTTTCCTTGTTACATGCAATTAACTCTCTCCTCTGTCTCTTTCATATTTATGAGATTCTAGTATAACATTCTCTATTGTTTCATATGTTCCACAGTAATCACATTGTTTAAAATATGAAACATAGTTTTTTTTAAAGTTATGCTTTTGAATTTTAAAAAGTGTATATAAATAAGTCCTGTATGTCCAGATCTTCACCTTGTTGTGTCTCTTTCCTCCTTTCCATTTCTTCTTTTTATAAAACCATCTTCCTGTATTTTCTGCATTCCACCTTTTTGCCATTTTATCTGCCTTCTCGTTTCCTTCCACTCCAATATGCTGGAACTATTCCTATCAAACCCAGAGTTTGTATTCTGAATCATGTATGCAAAATGTCCATCCTTCGATCTGATTGATTATATTTTAAACTTGATAATGCAGAGCCTGAATCTGAACATGTTACTGTTTTTAATGCTTTTATGACTTCTACTCATTGTAAAGCTAATAATATTGCCAACATTTTTCCTGTGTAAACTGATCCGTCTGTAATTCATTTTCCTATTTTTACATTGAATTCTGGTTCTACAAAAGCTATTTCTAGTTATTATTGATGCATCTGTCTGGATTTGAAAATATTGATAATTGTTTAAATGTACCTGTACTGAATAACTATCTACGATAAAATATTTATGTTGTTTCTTTTCCATTATTGACATATCTATTGTTGCTTCCGGTAGAATCCACGCTGATATTATTGATGTTGGTGTTTGATTAATTTCTAAACTATTCATTTCAAATTATTTTCTTTTCTTTTCAATTGTCCATCCTTTTTTTCCCAGCATGGATTTAAAATCTCCCAAGTTGGATGCTAAAAGACACATTTGCTATAAATAATACTGATATTTTCTTCTGACTTTGCTTTGCTGTGGAATTTGATTCGTTGTTTGTTCACTGTCTTGTTTTCTGTTCCTTCACATTTTAGCTGCTGCTGCATAGTTTATGTTTTTAGTCATTTTAATTTGAATGAGTTCTTTTGCCTTACTTCACATCCTCCATATGCATCTCTCTGTTTCCCTCCACAATTACAGCATTTTTCTTGTTCTTCACATGCTCCACATTTTGGACTCTCTGCTTCCCTTTACAGACTGCTGCTATGTGACCTTTGACCTTTCAAACAATGAAGTGGTGGAGGGATACAAGGTCTGACCTGAAAACTGAGAAAAAATATTTTGATGTTTCTTTTTCTTCAAATTCAATGAATATTGACAAACTTCCTACTTTTTCTCCATTTATTGTTTTTACAATCTCTTCCAGTTTTTCACTTTTGCACCAACAATATTTCTCTTGATTTGATCAAGATCTTCATCCAGAGGATCCCATAAATCACTCTGATTTATTTTATTTTCTCCAACAGTTTTTGTTTTACAGATATTATCTACATTTTGTCCCCAGTTTTCTTTTTCATTTCTCTTGACACCACAACGAGGCTGATGTTGTCCTGTTCTTCCTGAGTTTTAATATTATTTTAATTTCCTCCCTCACAACTTTCCTCCTAACATTTCTTCTATGTAGACTATTTCCTTCCAGTTTTTGTTCACTGCACTAAATATCACCAATTCGCTCCTTCATCTATTTTATTTCTTCCTCTTCCTCTCTCCACTGGCGTCCAAACCATTCACATACCAGTTTTGCCCAAATCCACCAAATGCAACATGTTTCTGTGTTTTTGTTTTTCCCGCGTTGTGGCTGCAGCTGATTGTCCTCTTCTTCTCCTCCCTGCAGCTGTTTTAAAGCTGGACATCGCCACCTGCTGGCTGTGGCACATAAATTTACTGGAGTGAAACAAAATGGACAAAAACAAGCTCAACACAACAAGAAACTTTAAATTCTACTCAGCGACAAACTCTGAAAAACTGAACTTCGGTCAGGACTGAAGTAAATGTATTTGTTAGAGTACATGTTAGAGATAAACATCCACATATTGAGGAGTCGGGTTATGTTTCACCATCGATCTGAAATCATTCTTTCTAACAATGATCACACAATTTTTAAAGGTTTCTCTAATATTTCTGCAAACAGCAGGGAGCAGCTGGGAATGTTTGATCTGAAATCACTTTAGGATATTTTTTATGAAGAGACAAAAAGTTTATGCTTCTAACTAACCTAGAAATATGATGACAGATCTTCAGACAAAATACCAGCAGCCTGGTTCTGATCAATACCTCATATAAGAAACTTTGTTATCCAACAAATATTTGCTAATTGACCCAAAACTCCAAACTTTTTCCTCGTTACGATGGAAACGTCCTCTTGTGACTTCAATGAAGCAGCAGAGAGTCGCAATGAGACAAAACTTTATCCAGACATTTTGCTCTGTTAACTTCTCCAGATTCAGAGAAGTCTTTATTCGAGGTATTTTATCATCTGAAATAAAAACTTTATATTTCCATGAGAAAGTACCTGAAGCTTAGAGGAAGAGGAGGAAGAAGAGGAAGAGGAGGAGCTGGTCTGCTCCTGAACTCTAAAGAGACTCAAACTTCCTCCTTCAGCTCAACTCTCCAACATTAACTCTGCTCAACATGCTGTCTCTGCTCACATCTGGACTCACTCTGCTGGTTCTGATCACTGGATCAGGTTGGTTGGAGTCTTTCAGAGAATAATCTCATCCTTGTTGTTCTTCACTTACATCAGTTTTTCTTCCTTCAGGTGTAAACTGCCAACAACTCACTGCAGCAAAGACTGAGGAGTTCAGTTCAGAGGGCAGCTCTGTTACTCTGAGCTGCAGTTACACCAAAGATTCAGCTTATTATTTATTCTGGTATCGACAAAATCCAGGAAAACATCCAGAGTTCCTGAAGTCTCACTCACCTTCAGGTGGAGTAGAAAATCTGGACAGGATGACATTTAGAGGAAGCAAAGAAAACATGTCCATGACGATCTCCTCTGCTGCAGTGACAGACTCTGCTGTGTATTACTGCGCTGTGAAGCCCACAGTGACAGGAAACACCAGAACCCTGTACAAAAACCTGCAGTACTGCACAGCAGCCACTAGAGGGCCACACTCCCTGTTAATCCACTAAAACCTGCAGTACTGCACAGCAGCCACTAGAGGGCCTCACATCGTTCTCTAGTTCTTTAACTTCCAAGGATTGAGTCTGGTTCTGGTTCTGGTTCTGGGTCTGGTTCTGGTTCTGGTTCTGGGTCTGGTTCTGGGTCTGGGTCTGGTTCTGGGCCTGGTTCTGGGTCTGGTTCTGGCTGGTTTCCTTTAGCAGCGTTTCCTTGGTGCTGATTGGTCCGTGTGTTTCCACCTGTTTCAGACCTGAGCCTGTTCAGTTTCAGCTGTTCAGACGCTCTGATGAGCAACAAGCTGTTGGTTCATCAGCATCGTCTCCAGTGATTCTGCAGTCGTTTCCTTTCACTGCAGCTTCACCCAAAGCAATCAGAACATTTACTGTTCAACTGATTGATGGTTTTCTAGCATAGATTGAACTCTGTGTATAAATTCTACATCCCAGTTGATCCTCATATCTCATCATTTTAGGCCTGAAGAAAAACCAAGGAGTCGATTTGATGCTGCAGGACATTCACACACTTACCAGAACCGGACCAGAACCAGACCAGAACCGGGACCAGAACCAGGACCAGAACTAGAACCAGAACCAGGACCAGAACCAGGACTAGAACTAGAACCAGAACCAGACCAGAACCATACCAGAACCAGGACCAGAACTAGAACCAGAACCAGAACCAGGACCAGAACTAGAACCAGAACCTGGACCTGGACCAGAACATACTGGAACATGTTGGCTGGTGTTTGGGTCGCTCGGCAGGTTGGATCATAATTTGGTGAAACTTCAGAAGCTCTGTGCCTCTGCACGGTGGTGGCAGCAACATGATGTGGGACTGTTGTCACCATTTCACCCCTGCAGTCACCTGAGCATTTCTGACCATCTTCATCCCAGTATGACCACAGTGGACTCATCTGGTGGATGTTTCAGGCATCGGACCTCAAACTGGTTCCTAAACTGGGAGGATCACCAATAAACTGGATCTTAAACCATCAGACCCGCTGCAAACCTGATCACCAGAATCAGTCTCAGATGTTTCTGGTTTGCTGCAGCACCGACTCACTAACTTCAGCTGGTTTCTCAGTCAGGAAGCTCCTCACTGGCTGAACCTTCAGCAACAACCAGTTTCTCTCTGGCTCCTCCCACCACTGCTGAGCTCAGCCAATGAGAAGGCTCGTCTCTGCAGAGCTACAAGCAGCTTGATGATGACGATGAAGGTCTGTTAGTCTTCCTTCTGCTGCAGTGGATCATCTCTGTTGATCTTGTGTCTGACCTGAACTCCTGGAACATGTTGCTTCACCTCCTGCTCTTCTCTCTCTGCATCGGTGAGTATCAGAACCGAGAGAAGCTCTGATCTTCTCTCTGAATCTCACTGCGACCACATGTGGATGGAAGAGCCTCTGAGTCTCCTGATGCCTGAATCTGCTGCAGACTGACTGACATGAACCATCATTTTACAGCCATGGGCTCCATGAACACCGTCACACAGGAGCAGAGGGAACACGCCGCTTCAGAGGGAAAACCCACCAGTTTGAGCTGCAAATATACTGGTTCCATCAATAATGTCCAGTGGTACCGACAGCGGCAGAGATCCAGACCAGAGTTCCTGCTCTACATCACAGAGTCGGGATCGATCCATCCAACTCGCTCCGATTTCTCCGCTCCCATCAATAAAACTCAGAAACGAACAAATCTGCTGATCTCCTCTGCTGCAGTGACAGACTCTGCTGTGTACTACTGCGCTGTGAAGCCCACAGTGACAGGAAACACCAGAACCACTAGAGGGCCTCAGACTGTCTGGACCTGAGGCTTCTCTGTAGAAACTTTCTGAACCTCATGCAAAGCTGTTCCTGCTCCAGTTTGTGCAGCAGATCCAAGTGAATGGGAGGAACTGTGATAAGCTGCAGGTTGATGAGCGTCTGGACGTCTGCTGGTCCCAACCAGCTGCTGGATTAAGGCAGAAACTGAAGCCTCAAGACTAAATACCAAAATGAAGTTAATAAAGATGGTATTTAGAGTCTTTATCAGAAATACCAATAATTGAAATTAAATGTATTTTGATTTTTTTATCTAAAATTTTATTCAAACTGGATAAAATTAACTTTGTTCAACATGTACTATCATATTTTATCTAAACTGATGTTTATTTGTTTATGTTTTCCTAAAGTTTAAACAGAATCCAAGGTCTTGTAATGTACTGAGAGACATTGTTAATGTTTTAGCATCATTATATTTCTCTTTTCTTGTGTTGGTCTGTTCGTTATTTCTCTTTTATTTACCATATTGGATTTAAAGTGGGTTTCTGTGTCTGTGGTTTAATGGTTTGCATTTTTCTGTGTTGCTGCTGTTGGGCAGATTAATCTTGAAAAAGATTTTTAATCTCAGACATTTATCTGACTAAATAAAACAGACAGAATGAAACAGAAGCAGTCAACCTATTCTGTCATATGATAAATTGTGTCCCATATTTAAATACGAATCATTCTGACCTGAATGAATGAATGAATGACAAGCAAATCATGTTTAATTCTGAAACATAAATTCTGATTATAGTTTTAATCTGTTCGTATGAAACAACTAACAGATTAAAACTGGTACAAAGGAAATGGCAGAGAGCTGTGACTGGCCTGTTCCTGCAGCCAGTCACAATGACATTATTTATGATTTAAACATAAAATCTAGAACAGCTCGGGTTCAGGCGGTTCCTCCGCTCGCGGAGCGGATGAAGCCAGAAACGGATCAGCAGTTTATGGAAGTTGTGATAAAACATTTTGCCACCTTCCCAATATCCCAGGGATGTTTTCTGTCTCATGTTTGCATCTTAAAACGACTCGGCTGAACTTTGGCGACCGGTTAGTATCGTTTCCTTTCTGCAGAGCCCACAATGCGTCGGCACAGGTTTTATCTACATCATTAAAGGTCATTGGACATTTTTAAAACCCTCGAAATTAGAACACAGGATCCACTGAGTTGGTCTTTTGGCCTTACAGGCAGTGATTTATTATTACTGTGTGAAACTATTTATTAGATCAAAGTGTTGCCAGGGAACATTGGGTCCATTGGAAAAAAGACGCTCCAATGAACTGCAAACGCAATAAAATCCTGAAACTAGAAAATGTGACGGTGAAACAGCGGCGCTTTGCTGCCTTTTGTTTCGATCTGCAACCAAACTGATGAACCGGTTCCTGAATCGATCACCCGGATCAATACGAAGCTTCAGACGTCACAACCTGCTGCTTCATAAAACCCTCCTGATTGGTCGACACGCTCCGAGGCCTCGGCACTGAAAACATGTCACGGCTTTTTCTAAGTGTTTCATGACTCATCGCCATGATCCCAGCTCCAGTCTGCATTTTGACTCATCCAACTGCATCATGTTTCACTACACAAACAGCCAAAACATTTGTAATTTGCTAGTGATTATAGTTTATCTTACAATATGATTAGAAGATTTGCTGCATGATTTCTTGTTGATTACATTCATGTCAGAGTATAACGGCGGATGGGATTCAGCATATTAATCCTCAGGTTATAATTTATACAAAACAATAGCAAATTAAACAGAAAGACGTGTTTGAAGAAACTCAGGTATTCATTCATTTTATAGTAAAATGCTTTAACTCAACAGTTCAGACAAAAGAGGGTAAATCAACTGTCATGGGATATTTTTGTGATTAATTTAAGTGATTAATAACAAGCAAATCCACATTAAATCCAGATGAAATCCAGGTTGTCAGAGGAAGCAGAGCTGAGTGTCTGCTGAAACTGAGGAAGAGGAGGAAGAGGAGGAAGAGGAGGAAGAGGAGGAAGAGGAGGAAGAGGAGGAAGAGGAGGAGTTGATCTGATCCTGATCTCTAAAGAGACTCAAACTTCCTCCTTCAGTTCAGTTCAACTCTCCAACATCAACTCTGCTCATCATGGACTATTATGGTCTGTCTCTGCTCATCGCCTCTCTGCTAACAGGTCAGATTCCGTCTAGATGCTCTAATCTACTGAAATGTTCATAAAAACTTTTGTAACTGAACAGATTTTTCTTCCTCCAGGTATCAGATGTGATCAACTGACTCCCCGGCAGAATGAAGTGTTCGATGTAGTCGGCAGCTTTGTCCCTCTGAGCTACGCTTTATCCAAACCAGCAGCAGTTAATGATTATTTCTTCTGGTACCGACAATATCCTGGAAAACCTCCAGAGTTCCTGATCTCCCACACAGCAAAAGGAGGAGAATTATCTGAGCCACTTCCTGGTTTCTCCATTGGAGTGAATGAAACTCAAACCCAGATGGATCTGCTGATCTCCTCTGCTGCAGTGACAGACTCTGCTGTGTATTACTGCGCTGTGAGGCCCACAGTGACAGGAAACACCAGAACCCTGTACAAAAACCTGCAGTACTCCCCAGCAACCACTAGAGGGCCTCACTCCCTGTTTAACCAGAAAATTAAGGACTTTTCTAAAAGTCCTGTTTGTTATCTGCTGGACAAATATTAGAATAAAATAGAAACATGTTTATTATCCCAGAACGCAGGCAGGACCTACCTGGGACCTGGCAGTCACACCTGACTGCAGTTTACCAACATGCTGACAATACTTTAGTCGTTTATCATGAATTAATTCCTGGGAGAACTCGGAGTCTCTCTCTGGAGAAATATCTCACAGCCAATAGATAAACCATGTTTGTGTTTGTGAACAAGCAGCAGATCGCTTTTTAAATGATGACAAAGGCCATATGCTGAGCTGAAGATGCTGCCTGGACCCCAGGAAGAGATGCAGAGATGGTAACTCTTTGGGAAACTCTCGATTAGCTTTGTTTACTCCAGATAGTGCACGGGTCTGTAAAATGGGTTTGTGTTTAATATAAATGTTCTTTTATTTATCTTAGCAGCCACTAGAGGGCCCCACTCCCTGCTTCAATAGCTTGTTAGGTTTCAGTCTGACAGTTTGTGAGGCAAAATAAAAAACTGAACAACAGAGAGAGAAAACAATCCCTCTGATCAGTTGGTCTAATTGGTGACATTTGCATCTCTATTTCTATGAAATATTTTCATTATTGATCACTGGATCAGCTACATAATTTATAACCAGCAGTGTTTTATAAATTGCAGCCATGATGTCATAAAGGTGCTGCTGCATTCCTGCATGGCATCTCCATCTGGGCCTCAGAGAACACAATGACTCTGGCTCTTTCCATGCTCCCATCTCTCAGTGCTTTGGTACCAAAACCCAACCTGGGGATTGGTTGGACCACCAAAACCATCAGACTCCTGCCAGTACCAGCTTCTAAAAACTGCCCTGGACAGACAACTTTTTGTGCTGTAATAGAAATCCAAACTGAAACGGATCAGAGATCTGAACCGACAGAGCCTGGATCTGATCTGGTTTCTACTGCTTGTATTTTATTCAGGAATGTCAGCTTGGAGACAGAATGGAAGTGGAAAATACAGGCAGAATCAAGATTAAAGTTTCCTTAAGACTGGCTTCATGCTACACATTTTAAAATGGCTCAGGAGTTAATCATTCCCAAAACTGACGTACCAATGCAGATTGGAAGCTGAACTAATGGGGGGTGAAAGGGTCTCATCTTTCCAGTTAATGAGGTCAAGTCATTTAATGCAATCAGAAGAAAGGACTGACAGTCTCATCTTCACAGGGAGAACAGATGGGGGCGCTGCACACCTCAAAGGGCAAAGAGGGCAGATTACCACCTCACCTGGTGAGCTAAACCAGGGCCTGATGGAGAACCCAGGAAACCCTGTGGCTCATGGCTGACTCTACATCTGACCCTGTATGTGATCTTAGACCTGACCTTACCTCTGATCCTATATCTGACTGTTGGGGTCCAGGACTTGTATTCATCTATTCCTCCAGCCCTTTTCTGCAGTTTGCATGATCTGCATCATCAGACAGGAGGTCCGATCCTCTGCAGTTAGTTTCCATCTCATCAGGGCTTCTATGTAAGAAGCCCTGATGGCAGCACTTTGGCAACCGAGTGTTAACCAGTAGTGGTAAAGCTCCAAGCCCTTCTAGATCTCAGCGTCTTTTAGTGTCGCTCCTCCACCTTGTTTCCTCATTCAGGTTACCTGAACCGATCTCCAGATCTGGATTTCCTGTTTTTCTGTTCCACTCAGATTCTGGTCAAGGGTCCACAGTCGGCTCCTTCCACTCCACTGCTGCTGCAGACCCTGCTTCCGCCATCCTGCTTCTCCATCACACGGCCGCTCACCATGGTTCCCATCAATGACTGTTGACTCACCTGCTGGGCTGCATCCACCACCCCCATCGTCAGCATTCGCTCCATCTCGATTGTAAGAACCTGGAATCCTGCTGTTTGCACATTGTGAAGATCATGGCTAACCTTCCTGTCCGCTGCTGAACCCATGGGCCACGCCCCGTCCCTGAGCGGTCTCCTGAATCCCTTCCACTCCTGAGTACAGCTCTTCACTGGACTCTATGAATTAGAAATCTCTAAATTTTGATTCTTTTCCTGAGAGTGTTTTGGATGTAGGTTAAACATATTCCAAAACCAACATCACACTGAGCTTCCATGGAGAGAAAAACAGGTGATGGGCTTTCAGGTAAAACCATGTTGGCCCAGTCCAACATGGTTCTGCCTCCAGGAACCAACCAGAGCTCAGCTTCCTCCTTCTCAGTAAGCAGAACAGCTAGTCCAATCTTTTCTGTCTCTGCACTGGTTGGTCTTCAGACTCACACCAGATCAGGTAACTCCGACAGAACTGTTTCTTCCAGTTGAAAGGAGTGAATGCTATAAATTAAGGACTCGATGCAACATACTAGATTTCTTCATACAGAAAACCTTTTAATCAATTTGAATAAATTGAGCTCAATGCACTGATTTAGAATTTGTATCGATGATTCAGGTGAATTGACTGCAGATCTATAAATACAACCTACATTTATGTTTTATAACTGAATTTCATTTATTTCCATCAGAGAGCAGCTGAAGCTGAAAGTATGTTAGCGAGGAGGAAGAGGAGGAGAAGGAGGAGGATGAAGAGGAGGAGTTGATCTGATCCTGATCTCTAAAGAGACTCAAACTTCCTCCTTCAGTTCAGTTCAACTCTCCAACATCAACTCTGCTCATCATGGACTATTATGGTCTGTCTCTGCTCATCGCCTCTCTGCTAACAGGTCAGGTTGGATTATTAAAGCCTTATTATCTACTTTTCATAACTGCTTCATTATGAAGAATTAATCACAGAACTTTAATGTTTCTCTCTTTTTTCTTCAGCAGTCACCTGTAAAGAACTGACTCCAGTCAAACATTCAGAGTCCAGATCAGAAAAAAGCAACGTTACTCTGTCCTACACTTACTCCAAACAAGCAACTGGAACCGATTATTTCTTCTGGTATCGTCAATATCCTGGCAAACCTCCAGAGTTCCTGATTTCCCACTCAGGAACAGGAGCTAAACTCCAGAATCTGGTTCCTGGTTTCTCCTTCAACGTGAATGATGATAAAACCCAGATGGATCTGCTGATCTCCTCTGCTGCAGTGACAGACTCTGCTGTGTATTACTGCGCTGTGAGGCCCACAGTGACAGGAAACACCAGAACCCTGTACAAAAACCTGCAGTACTGCACAGCAGCCACTAGAGGGCCTCACTCCCTGTTTAACCAGAAAATTAAGGACTTTTCTAAAAGTCCTGTTTGTTGTCTGATGGACAATTAGAATAAAATAGAAACATGTTTATTATCCCAGAACGCAGGCAGGACCTACTCTGGGACCTGGCAGTCACACCTGACTGCAGTTTACCAACATGCTGACAATACTTTAGTCGCTTTATCATGAATTAATTCCTGGGAGAACTCGGAGTCTCTCTCTGGAGAAATATCGCACAGCCAATAGATAAACCATGTTTGTGTTTGTGAACAAGCAGCAGATCGCTTTTTAAATGATGACAAAGGCCATATGCTGAGCTGAAGATGCTGCCGGGACCCCAGGAAGAGATGCAGAGATGGTAACTCTTTGGGAAACTCTCGATTAGCTTTGTTTCCTCCAGATAGTGCATCGGGTCTGTAAAATGGGTTTGTGTTTAATATAAATGTTCTTTTATTTATCTTAACCTTCCTGTAGGTGTTTTCAATTCCACATCTCACAGAGGAATGTTGCAGACAAATACATATACACTCTTTGTAAGAATCTAGTTGACCTAAAATTCGTATGATGTTTTGCCCCTTAATGGTTCTGATAAGTTAGAAAATGAGAAAAATCATGTTCAGCCGCAATAATTTAGAAAATGTAAAGGACTGCATAATCTGGTGTTTTAGCACATGTAAGTGTGTTCAAGGATGTGTGTGTGTGTGTGTGTGTGTGTGTGTGTGTGTGGTCTTGTATTTGATGCTCAATAAGGACCATATCATTCACATATGATGCTGTGGGGACCGACTTATCGGGATGTAAGTCCAGTCCACAGGAAGTGATGTTTATGAGTTATTTTAGAGTTGGGCTGTAAAATAATGTTAAGCCGCTGCAAAGATAGAGAAAAACAGTATGTGTGTGTGTGTGTGTGTTTGTGTGTGTGTGTGTGTGTGTGTGTGTGTGTGTGTTTGTGCTGGTTTACCTATCATCATGAGGACTTAATCTTGTCAAACAACTAACATTGTGTGGACATTGATTGCTGTGAGGACATTTTGCCATGTCCACACAATAATAACATACTTTTTGAGTTAGGTGTTGGGATTAAGGTGGGAATTAAATGAAGCTTAGAGGAAGAGGAGGAAGAAGAGGAGGAGCTGGTCTGCTCCTGAACTCTAAAGAGACTCAAACTTCCTCCTTCAGCTCAACTCTCCAACATTAACTCTGCTCAACATGCTGTCTCTGCTCACATCTGGATTCACTCTGCTGGTTCTGATCACTGGATCAGGTTGGTTGGAGTCTTTCAGAGAATAATCTCATCCTTGTTGTTCTTCACTTACATCAGTTTTTCTTCCTTCAGGTGTAAACTGCCAACAACTCACTGCAGCAAAGACTGAGGAGTTCAGTTCAGAGGGCAGCTCTGTTACTCTGAGCTGCAGTTACACCAAAGATTCAGCTAGTTATTTATTCTGGTATCGACAAAATCCAGAAAAACATCCAGAGTTCCTGAAGTCTCACTCACCTTCAGGTGGAACAGAAAACCTGGACAGGATGACATTTAGAGGAAGCAAAGAAAACATGTCCATGACGATCTCCTCTGCTGCAGTGTCAGACTCTGCTGTGTACTACTGCGCTGTGAGGCCCACAGTGCCAGGAAACACCAGAACCCTGAACAAAAACCTGCAGTACTGCACAGCAGCCACCAGAGGGCCACACTCCTTGCTTCAATGGCTTGTTAGGTTTCAGTCTAATTCTTCAATGGGAGAGTTAGTAGCATAAACTTTTGTCTTCGAGATCATTTTAATGACGTAGAATAAACTTAAAACCCCTCAGTCTCAGTGTTTTCCTGAGTCTCCTGTTGAGGATTTTGAAGGACGTTCTGAGAAGTTTTCGGTGTTTTGTCTGCTGGGCTCTGAGCGTGAGGTCAAAGGAATGAATGCTGCAAATCAACGACTCAATGCAATCTGCTGGGTTTCCTTAGGTAGAAAACCTTTGAATATAATTTCAATAGTAAGCTGAACTTGATGCATTGATTGATGACTATGGTCAGTTGGAATCAATGGACCTGATCTGGACTTGATCTGGATGATTCATTTGAACTGATTAGATTTTTTCTTCATAAACTGGATATTTTATCTGTGATTTACTTTTTAAGTTTTTGAATGTACATTCAAACATAATTTGCTTGCTACATTCTTTTATTCTCTTGTTATTTCTGCTGAGAGGAGGAGAAGGAGGAGGATGAGGAGGAGGAGTTGATCTGATCCTGATCTCTAAAGAGACTCAAACTTCCTCCTTCAGTTCAGTTCAACTCTCCAACATCAACTCTGCTCATCATGGACTATTATGGTCTGTCTCTGCTCATCGCCTCTCTGCTAACAGGTCACAATGTCTCTGTTTTTCAAAAACACATTTTCAAAGTTTAATAAATGTTCATTTATTTTCAGAAACTGAAACTAACAGATTTCTCTTCATCTAGGAGTCAGATGCCAACAACTCACCGCGCTTCGTAAAGAAGAGTTTGCTGTAGAAAAAAGCAAAGTTACTCTGTCCTACACTTACTCCAGCAAAGCTACTGGAAGTGATTCTTTCTTCTGGTATCGTCAATATCCTGGAAAACCTCCAGAGTTCCTGATTTCTCATTTAGGAACAGGAGCTACACTCCAGAATCTGGTTCCTGGTTTCTCCTTCAAAATGAATGATGATAAAACCCAGATGGATCTGCTGATCTCCTCTGCTGCAGTGACAGACTCTGCTGTGTACTACTGCGCTGTGAAGCCCACAGTGACAGGAAACACCAGAACCCTGTACAAAAACCTGCAGTACTGCACAGCAGCCACTAGAGGGCCTCACTCCCTGATAATTCACTAAATCCTGCAGTACTGCACAGCAGCCACTAGAGGGCCTCACTCCCTGCTTCTATGAATTGTTAGGTTTCAGTCTGACAGTTTGTGAGGCAAAATAAAAAACTGAACAACAGAGAGAGAAAACAATCCCTCTGATCAGTTGGTCTAATTGGTGACATTTGCATCTCTATTTCTATGAAATATTTTCATTATTGATCACTGGATCAGCTACATAATTTATAACCAGCAGTGTTTTATAAATTGCAGCCATGATGTCATAAAGGTGCTGCTGCATTCCTGCATGGCATCTCCATCTGGGCCTCAGAGAACACAATGACTCTGGCTCTTTCCATGCTCCCATCTCTCAGTGCTTTGGTACCAAAACCCAACCTGGGGATTGGTTGGACCACCAAAACCATCAGACTCCTGCCAGTACCAGCTTCTAAAAACTGCCCTGGACAGACAACTTTTTTGTGCTGTAATAGAAATCCAAACTGAAACGGATCAGAGATCTGAACCGACAAAGCCTGGATCTGATCTGGTTTCTACTGCTTGTATTTTATTCAGGAATGTCAGCTTGGAGACAGAATGGAAGTGGAAAATACAGGCAGAATCAAGATTAAAGTTTCCTTAAGACTGGCTTCATGCTACACATTTTAAAATGGCTCAGGAGTTAATCATTTCTAAAAACTGACGTACTCAATGCAGATTGGTACGTCAGTGAAAGGGTCTCATCTTTCCAGTTAATGAGGTCAAGTCATTTAATGCAATCAGAAGAAAGGACTGACAGTCTCATCTTCACAGGGAGAACAGATGGGGGGCGCTGCACACCTCAAAGGGCAAAGAGGGCAGATTACCACCTCACCTGGTGAGCTAAACCAGGGCCTGATGGAGAACCCAGGAAACCCTGTGGCTCTTGGCTGACGCTACATCTGACGCAACATGTGGCCTTAGATCTGACTCTACATCTGACCCTGTATGTGATCTTAGACCTGACCTTACCTCTGATCCTATATCTGACTGTTGGGGTCCAGGACTTGTATTCATCTATTCCTCCAGCCCTTTTCTGCAGTTTGCATGATCTGCATCATCAGACAGGAGGTCCGATCCTCTGCAGTTAGTTTCCATCTCATCAGGGCTTCTATGTAAGAATGAGCAAGGCAGCACTTTGGCAACCGAGTGTTAACCAGTAGTGGTAAAGCTCCAAGCCCTTCTAGATCTCAGCGTCTTTTAGTGTCGCTCCTCCACCTTGTTTCCTCATTCAGGTTACCTGAACCGATCTCCAGATCTGGATTTCCTGTTTTTCTGTTCCACTCAGATTCTGGTCCAGGGTCCACAGTCGGCTCCTTCCACTCCACTGCTACTGCAGACCCTGCTTCCGCCATCCTGCTTCTCCATCACACGGCCGCTCACCATGGTTCCCATCAATGACTGTTGACTCACCTGCTGGGCTGCATCCACCACCCCCATCGTCAGCATTCTGCTCCATTCGATTGTAAGAACCTGGAATCCTGCTGTTTGCACATTGTGAAGATCAAGGCTAACCTTCCTGTCCGCTGCTGAACCCATGGGCCACGCCCCGTCCTTGAGCGGTCTCCTGAATCCCTTCCACTCCTGAGTACAGCTCTTCACTGGACTCTATGAATTAGAAATCTCTAAATTCTGCTTCTTTTCCTGAGAGTGTTTTGGATGTAGGTTAAACATATTCCAAAAACCAACATCACACTGAGCTTCCATGGAGAGAAAACAGGTAACGGGCTTTCAGGTAAAACCATGTTGGCCCAGTCCAACATGGTTCTGCCTCCAGGAACCAACCAGAGCTCAGCTTCCTCCTTCTCAGTAAGCAGAACAGCTAGTCCAATCTTTTCTGTCTCTGCACTGGTTGGTCTTCAGACTCACACCAGATCAGGTAACTCCGACAGAACTGTTTCTTCCAGTTGAAAGGAGTGAATGCTATAAATTAAGGACTCGATGCGAGCTCAATGCACTGATTTAGAATTTGACCTTTTAATCAATTTAATAAATGAGCTCAATGCACTGATTTAGAATTTGTATCGATGATTCAGGTGAATTGACTGCAGATCTATAAATACAACCTACATTTATGTTTTATAACTGAATTTCATTTATTTCCATCAGAGAGCAGCTGAAGCTGAAAGTATGTTAGCGAGGAGGAAGAGGAGGAGAAGGAGGAGGATGAAGAGGAGGAGTTGATCTGATCCTGATCTCTAAAGAGACTCAAACTTCCTCCTTCAGTTCAGTTCAACTCTCCAACATCAACTCTGCTCATCATGGACTATTATGGTCTGTCTCTGCTCATCGCCTCTCTGCTAACAGGTCAGGTTGGATTATTAAAGCCTTATTATCTACTTTTCATAACTGCTTCATTATGAAGAATTAATCACAGAACTTTAATGTTTCTCTCTTTTTCTTCAGCAGTCACCTGTAAAGAACTGACTCCAGTCAAACATTCAGAGTCCAGATCAGAAAAAAGCAACGTTACTCTGTCCTACACTTACTCCAAACAAGCAACTGGAACCGATTATTTCTTCTGGTATCGTCAATATCCTGGCAAACCTCCAGAGTTCCTGATTTCCCACTCAGGAACAGGAGCTAAACTCCAGAATCTGGTTCCTGGTTTCTCCTTCAACGTGAATGATGATAAAACCCAGATGGATCTGCTGATCTTCTCTGCTGCAGTGACAGACTCTGCTGTGTATTACTGCGCTGTGAGGCCCACAGTGACAGGAAACACCAGAACCCTGTACAAAAACCTGCAGTACTGCACAGCAGCCACTAGAGGGCCTCACTCCCTGTTTAACCAGAAAATTAAGGACTTTTCTAAAAGTCCTGTTTGTTGTCTGATGGACAAATATTAGAATAAAATAGAAACATGTTTCTTATCCCAGAACGCAGGCAGGACCTACCTGGGACCTGGCAGTCACACCTGACTGCAGTTTACCAACATGCTGACAATACTTTAGTCGCTTTATCATGAATTAATTCCTGGGAGAACTCGAGTCTCTCTCTGGAGAAATATCGGACAGCCAATAGATAAACCATGTTTGTGTTTGTGAACAAGCAGCAGATCGCTTTTTAAATGATGACAAAGGCCATATGCTGAGCTGAAGATGCTGCCTGGACCCCAGGAAGAGATGCAGAGATGGTAACTCTTTGGGAAACTCTCGATTAGCTTTGTTTCCTCCAGATAGTGCATCGGTCTGTAAAATGGGTTTGTGTTTAATATAAATGTTCTTTTATTTATCTTAACCTTCCTGTAGGTGTTTTCAATTCCACATCTCACAGAGGGATGTTGCAGACAAATACATATACACTCTTTGTAAGAATCTAGTTGACCTAAAATTCGTATGATGTTTTGCCCTTAATGGTTCTGATAAGTTAGAAAATGAGAAAAAATCATGTTCAGCCGCAATAATTTAGAAAATGTAAAGGACTGCATAATCTGGTGTTTTAGCACATGTAAGTGTGTTCAAGGATGTGTGTGTGTGTGTGTGAGTGTGTGTGTGTGTGTGTGTGTGTGCGTGTGTGTGTGTGTGTGTGTGTGTGTGTGTGTGTGTGGTCTTGTATTTGATGCTCAATAAGGACCATATCATTCACATATGATGCTGTGGGGACCGACTTATCGGGATGTAAGTCCAGTCCACAGGAAGTGATGTTTATGAGTTATTTTAGAGTTGGGCTGTAAAATAATGTTAAGCCTCTGCAAAGATAGAGAAAAACATTATGTGTGTGTGTGTGTGTGTTTGTGCGTGTGTGTGTGTGTGTGTGTGTGTGTGTGAGTGCTGGTTTACCTATCATCATGAGGACTTAATCTTGTCAATCAACTAACATTGTGTGGACATTTATAGCTGTGAGGACATTTTGCCATGTCCACACAATAAAAACATAATTTTTGAGTTAGGTGTTGGGATTAAGGTGGGAATTAAATGAAGCTAAGAGGAAGAGGAGGAGGAAGAGGAGGAGGGAGAGAAAGAGGAAGAAGAGGAAGAAGAGGAGGAGCTGGTCTGCTCCTGAACTCTGAAGAGACTCCAAACTTCCTCCTTCAGCTCAACTCTCCAACATTAACTCTGCTCAACATGCTGTCTCTGCTCACATCTGGATTCACTCTGCTGGTTCTGATCACTGGATCAGGTTGGTTGGAGTCTTTCAGAGAATAATCTCATCCTTGTTGTTCTTCACTTACATCAGTTTTTCTTCCTTCAGGTGTAAACTGCCAACAACTCACTGCAGCAAAGACTGAGGAGTTCAGTTCAGAGGGCAGCTCTGTTACTCTGAGCTGCAGTTACACCAAAGATTCAGCTAGTTATTTATTCTGGTATCGACAAAATCCAGGAAAACATCCAGAGTTCCTGAAGTCTCACTCACCTTCAGGTGGAGTAGAAAACCTGGACAGGATGACATTTAGAGGAAGCAAAGAAAACATGTCCATGACGATCTCCTCTACTGCAGTGACAGACTCTGCTGTGTACTACTGCGCTGTGAGGCCCACAGTGACAGGAAACACCAGAACCCTGTACAAAAACCTGCAGTACTGCACAGCAGCCACTAGAGGGCCACACTCCTTGCTTCAATGGCTTGTTAGGTTTCAGTCTAATTCTTCAATGGGAGAGTTAGTAGCATAAACTTTTGTCTTCGAGATCATTTTAATGACGTAGAATAAACTTAAACCCCTCAGTCTCAGTGTTTTCCTGAGTCTCCTGTTGAGGATTTTGAAGGACGTTCTGAGAAGTTTTCGGTGTTTTGTCTGCTGGGCTCTGAAGCGTGGAGGTCAAAGGAATGAATGCTGCAAATCAACGACTCAATGCAATCTGCTGGGTTTCCTTTGGTAGAAAATGTTTTAATATAATTTCAATAGTAAGCTGAACTTGATGCATTGATTGATGACTATGGTCAGTTGGAATCAATGGACCTGATCTGGACTTGATCTGGATGATTCATTTGAAATGATTAGATTTTTCTTCATAAACTGGATATTTTATCTGTGATTTTCTTTTTAAGTTTTTGAATGTACATTCAAACATAATTTGCTTGCTACATTCTTTTATTCTCTTGTTATTTCTGCTGAGAGGAGGAGAAGGAGGAGGAGGAGGAAGAGGAGGAGTTGATCGGATCCTGATATCTAAAGAGACTCAAACTTCCTCCTTCAGTTCAGTTCAACTCTCCAACATCAACTCTGCTCATCATGGACTATTATGGTCTGTCTCTGCTCATCGCCTCTCTGCTAACAGGTCACAATGTCTCTGTTTTTCAAAAACACATTTTCAAAGTTTAATAAATGTTCATTTATTTTCAGAAACTGAAACTAACAGATTTCTCTTCATCTAGGAGTCAGATGCCAACAACTCACCGCGCTTCGTAAAGAAGAGTTCGCTGTAGAAAAAAGCAAAGTTACTCTGTCCTACACTTACTCCAGCAAAGCTACTGGAAGTGATTATTTTTTCTGGTATCGTCAATATCCTGGAAAACCTCCAGAGTTCCTGATTTCTCATTAGGAACAGGAGCTACACTCCAGAATCTGGTTCCTGGTTTCTCCTTCAAAATGAATGATGATAAAACCCAGATGGATCTGCTGATCTCCTCTGCTGCAGTGACAGACTCTGCTGTGTACTACTGCGCTGTGAAGCCCACAGTGACAGGAAACACCAGAACCCTGTACAAAAACCTGCAGTACTGCACAGCAGCCACTAGAGGGCCTCACTCCCTGTTAATCCACTAAAACCTGCAGTACTGCACAGCAGCCAATAGAGGGCCTCACTCCCTGCTTCTATGAATTGTTAGGTTTCAGTCTGACAGTTTGTGAGGCAAAATAAAAAACTGAACAACAGAGAGAGAAAACAATCCCTCTGATCAGTTGGTCTAATTGGTGACATTTGCATCTCTATTTTTATGAAATATTTTCATTATTGATCACTGGATCAGCTACATAATTTATAACCAGCAGTGTTTTATAAATTGCAGCCATGATGTCATAAAGGTGCTGCTGCATTCCTGCATGGCATCTCCATCTGGGCCTCAGAGAACACAATGACTCTGGCTCTTTCCATGCTCCCATCTCTCAGTGCTTTGGAACCAAAACCCAACCTGGGGATTGGTTGGACCACCAAAACCATCAGACTCCTGCCAGTACCAGCTTCTAAAAACTGCCCTGGACAGACAACTTTTTGTGCTGTAATAGAAATCCAAACTGAAACGGATCAGAGATCTGAACCGACAGAGCCTGGATCTGATCTGGTTTCTACTGCTTGTATTTTTATTCAGGAATGTCAGCTTGAGACAGAATGGAAGTGGAAAATACAGGCAGAATCAAGATTAAAGTTTCCTTAAGACTGGCTTCATGCTACACATTTTAAAATGGCTCAGGAGTTAATCATTCCCTAAAACTGACGTACTCAATGCAGATTGGTACGTCAGTGAAAGGGTCTCATCTTTCCAGTTAATGAGGTCAAGTCATTTAATGCAATCAGAAGAAAGGACTGACAGTCTCATCTTCACAGGGAGAACAGATGGGGGCGCTGCACACCTCAAAGGGCAAAGAGGGCAGATTACCACCTCACCTGGTGAGCTAAACCAGGGCCTGATGGAGAACCCAGGAAACCCTGTGGCTCTTGGCTGACGCTACATCTGACGCAACATGTGGCCTTAGATCTGACTCTACATCTGACCCTGTATGTGATCTTAGACCTGACCTTACCTCTGATCCTATATCTGACTGTTGGGGTCCAGGACTTGTATTCATCTATTCCTCCAGCCCTTTTCTGCAGTTTGCATGATCTGCATCATCAGACAGGAGGTCCGATCCTCTGCAGTTAGTTTCCATCTCATCAGGGCTTCTATGTAAGAATGAGCAAGGCAGCACTTTGGCAACCGAGTGTTAACCAGTAGTGGTAAAGCTCCAAGCCCTTCTAGATCTCAGCGTCTTTAGTGTCGCTCCTCCACCTTGTTTCCTCATTCAGGTTACCTGAACCGATCTCCAGATCTGGATTTCCTGTTTTTCTGTTCCACTCAGATTCTGGTCAAGGGTCCACAGTCGGCTCCTTCCACTCCACTGCTGCTGCAGACCCTGCTTCCGCCATCCTGCTTCTCCATCACACGGCCGCTCACCATGGTTCCCATCAATGACTGTTGACTCACCTGCTGGGCTGCATCCACCACCCCCATCGTGCCAGCATTCTGCTCCATTCGATTGTAAGAACCTGGAATCCTGCTGTTTGCACATTGTGAAGATCAAGGCTAACCTTCCTGTCCGCTGCTGAACCCATGGGCCACGCCCCGTCCCTGAGCGGTCTCCTGAATCCCTTCCACTCCTGAGTACAGCTCTTCACTGGACTCTATGAATTAGAAATCTCTAAATTCTGCTTCTTTTCCTGAGAGTGTTTTTGGATGTAGGTTAAACATATTCCAAAAACCAACATCACACTGAGCTTCCATGGAGAGAAAACAGGTAACGGGCTTTCAGGTAAAACCATGTTGGCCCAGTCCAACATGGTTCTGCCTCCAGGAACCAACCAGAGCTCAGCTTCCTCCTTCTCAGTAAGCAGAACAGCTAGTCCAATCTTTTCTGTCTCTGCACTGGTTGGTCTTCAGACTCACACCAGATCAGGTAACTCCGACAGAACTGTTTCTTCCAGTTGAAAGGAGTGAATGCTATAAATTAAGGACAAGAAACAAAACACAAGACACCGACATACAAAAAACATTTTTAATCAATTTTAATAAATTGAGCTCAATGCACTGATTTAGAATTTGTATCGATGATTCAGGTGAATTGACTGCAGATCTATAAATACAACCTACATTTATGTTTTATAACTGAATTTCATTTATTTCCATCAGAGAGCAGCTGAAGCTGAAAGTATGTTAGCGAGGAGGAAGAGGAGGAGAAGGAGGAGGATGAAGAGGAGGAGTTGATCGATCCTGATCTCTAAAGAGACTCAAACTTCCTCCTTCAGTTCAGTTCAACTCTCCAACATCAACTCTGCTCATCATGGACTATTATGGTCTGTCTCTGCTCATCGCCTCTCTGCTAACAGGTCAGGTTGGATTATTAAAGCCTTATTATCTACTTTTCATAACTGCTTCATTATGAAGAATTAATCACAGAACTTTAATGTTTCTCTCTTTTTCTTCAGCAGTCACCTGTAAAGAACTGACTCCAGTCAAACATTCAGAGTCCAGATCAGAAAAAAGCAACGTTACTCTGTCCTACACTTACTCCAAACAAGCAACTGGAACCGATTATTTCTTCTGGTATCGTCAATATCCTGGCAAACCTCCAGAGTTCCTGATTTCCCACTCAGGAACAGGAGCTAAACTCCAGAATCTGGTTCCTGGTTTCTCCTTCAACGTGAATGATGATAAAACCCAGATGGATCTGCTGATCTTCTCTGCTGCAGTGACAGACTCTGCTGTGTATTACTGCGCTGTGAGGTCCACAGTGACAGGAAACACCAGAACCCTGTACAAAAACCTGCAGTACTGCACAGCAGCCACTAGAGGGCCTCACTCCCTGTTTAACCAGAAAATTAAGGACTTTTCTAAAAGTCCTGTTTGTTATCTGCTGGACAAATATTAGAATAAAATAGAAACATGTTTATTATCCCAGAACGCAGGCAGGACCTACCTGGGACCTGGCAGTCACACCTGACTGCAGTTTACCAACATGCTGACAATATTTTAGTCGTTTATCATGAATTAATTCCTGGGAGAACTCGGAGTCTCTCTCTGGAGAAATATCTCACAGCCAATAGATAAACCATGTTTGTGTTTGTGAACAAGCAGCAGATCGCTTTTTAAATGATGACAAAGGCCATATGCTGAGCTGAAGATGCTGCCTGGACCCCAGGAAGAGATGCAGAGATGGTAACTCTTTGGGAAACTCTCGATTAGCTTTGTTTCCTCCAGATAGTGCATCGGTCTGTAAAATGGGTTTGTGTTTAATATAAATGTTCTTTTATTTATCTTAACCTTCCTGTAGGTGTTTTCAATTCCACATCTCACAGAGGGATGTTGCAGACAAATACATATACACTCTTTGTAAGAATCTAGTTGACCTAAAATTCGTATGATGTTTTGCTCCTTAATGGTTCTGATAAGTTAGAAAATGAGAAAAATCATGTTCAGCCGCAATAATTTAGAAAATGTAAAGGACTGCATAATCTGGTGTTTTAGCACATGTAAGTGTGTTCAAGGATGTGTGTGTGTGTGTGTGTGTGTGTGTGTGTGTGTGTGTGGTCTTGTATTTGATGCTCAATAAGGACCATATCATTCACATATGATGCTGTGGGGACCGACTTATCGGGATGTAAGTCCAGTCCACAGGAAGTGATGTTTATGAGTTATTTTAGAGTTGGGCTGTAAAATAATGTTAAGCCTCTGCAAAGATAGAGAAAAACATTATGTGTGTGTGTGTGTGTGTTTGTGCTGGTTTACCTATCATCATGAGGACTTAATCTTGTCAATCAACTAACATTGTGTGGACATTTATAGCTGTGAGGACATTTTGCCATGTCCACACAATAAAAACATAATTTTTGAGTTAGGTGTTGGGATTAAGGTGGGAATTAAATAAAGCTAAGAGGAAGAGGAGGAGGAAGAGGAGGAGGGAGAGAAAGAGGAAGAAGAGGAAGAAGAGGAGGAGCTGGTCTGCTCCTGAACTCTAAAGAGACTCAAACTTCCTCCTTCAGCTCAACTCTCCAACATTAACTCTGCTCAACATGCTGTCTCTGCTCACATCTGGATTCACTCTGCTGGTTCTGATCACTGGATCAGGTTGGTTGGAGTCTTTCAGAGAATAATCTCATCCTTGTTGTTCTTCACTTACATCAGTTTTTCTTCCTTCAGGTGTAAACTGCCAACAACTCACTGCAGCAAAGACTGAGGAGTTCAGTTCAGAGGGCAGCTCTGTTACTCTGAGCTGCAGTTACACCAAAGATTCAGCTAGTTATTTATTCTGGTATCGACAAAATCCAGGAAAACATCCAGAGTTCCTGAAGTATCACTCACCTTCAGGTGGAACAGAAAACCTGGACAGGATGACATTTAGAGGAAGCAAAGAAAACATGTCCATGACGATCTCCTCTACTGCAGTGACAGACTCTGCTGTGTACTACTGCGCTGTGAGGCCCACAGTGACAGGAAACACCAGAACCCTGTACAAAAACCTGCAGTACTGCACAGCAGCCACTAGAGGGCCACACTCCTTGCTTCAATGGCTTGTTAGGTTTCAGTCTAATTCTTCAATGGGAGAGTTAGTAGCATAAACTTTTGTCTTCGAGATCATTTTAATGACGTAGAATAAACTTAAACCCCTCAGTCTCAGTGTTTTCCTGAGTCTCCTGTTGAGGATTTTGAAGGACGTTCTGAGAAGTTTTCGGTGTTTTGTCTGCTGGGCTCTGAAGCGTGGAGGTCAAAGGAATGAATGCTGCAAATCAACCACTACATGCAATCTGCGGGGTTTCCTTAGGTAGAAAACCTTTGAATATAATTTCAATAGTAAGCTGAACTTGATGCATTGATTGATGACTATGGTCAGTTGGAATCAATGGACCTGATCTGGACTTGATCTGGATGATTCATTTGAAATGATTAGATTTTTCTTCATAAACTGGATATTTTATCTGTGATTTACTTTTTAAGTTTTTGAATGTACATTCAAACATAATTTGCTTGCTACATTCTTTTTATTCTCTTGTTATTTCTGCTGAGAGGAAGAGGAGGAGGATGAGGAGGAGCTAATCTGATCCTGATCTCTAAAGAGACTCAAACTTCCTCCTTCAGTTCAGTTCAACTGTCCAACATCAACTCTGCTCATCATGGACTATTATGGTCTGTCTCTGCTCATCGCCTCTCTGCTAACAGGTCACAATGTCTCTGTTTTTCAAAAACACATTTTCAAAGTTTAATAAATGTGAATTTATTTCCAGTAACTGAAACTAACAGATTTCTCTTCATCTAGGAGTCAGATGCCAACAACTCACCGCGCTTCGTAAAGAAGAGTTTGCTGTAGAAAAAAGCAAAGTTACTCTGTCCTACACTTACTCCAGCAAAGCTACTGGAAGTGATTCTTTCTTCTGGTATCGTCAATATCCTGGAAAACCTCCAGAGTTCCTGATTTCTCATTTAGGAACAGGAGCTACACTCCAGAATCTGGTTCCTGGTTTCTCCTTCAAAATGAATGATGATAAAACCCAGATGGATCTGCTGATCTCCTCTGCTGCAGTGACAGACTCTGCTGTGTACTACTGCGCTGTGAAGCCCACAGTGACAGGAAACACCAGAACCCTGTACAAAAACCTGCAGTACTGCACAGCAGCCACTAGAGGGCCTCACTCCCTGTTAACCCACTAAAACCTGCAGTACTGCACAGCAGCCACTAGAGGGCCTCACTCCCTGCTTCTATAGCTTGTTAGGTTTCAGTCTGACAGTTTGTGAGGCAAAATAAAAAACTGAACAACAGAGAGAGAAAACAATCCCTCTGATCAGTTGGTCTAATTGGTGACATTTGCATCTCTATTTCTATGAAATATTTTCATTATTGATCACTGGATCAGCTACATAATTTATAACCAGCAGTGTTTTATAAATTGCAGCCATGATGTCATAAAGGTGCTGCTGCATTCCTGCATGGCATCTCCATCTGGGCCTCAGAGAACACAATGACTCTGGCTCTTTCCATGCTCCCATCTCTCAGTGCTTTGGTACCAAAACCCAACCTGGGGATTGGTTGGACCACCAAAACCATCAGACTCCTGCCAGTACCAGCTTCTAAAAACTGCCCTGGACAGACAACTTTCTATGCTGTAATAGAAATCCAAACTGAAACGGATCAGAGATCTGAACCGACAGAGCCTGGATCTGATCTGGTTTCTACTGCTTGTATTTTATTCAGGAATGTCAGCTTGAGACAGAATGGAAGTGGAAAATACAGGCAGAATCAAGATTAAAGTTTCCTTAAGACTGGCTTCATGCTACACATTTTAAAATGGCTCAGGAGTTAATCATTCCCAAAACTGACGTACCAATGCAGATTGGAAGCTGAACTAATGGGGGTGAAAGGGTCTCATCTTTCCAGTTAATGAGGTCAAGTCATTTAATGCAATCAGAAGAAAGGACTGACAGTCTCATCTTCACAGGGAGAACAGATGGGGGCGCTGCACACCTCAAAGGGCAAAGAGGGCAGATTACCACCTCACCTGGTGAGCTAAACCAGGGCCTGATGGAGAACCCAGGAAACCCTGTGGCTCTTGGCTGACGCTACATCTGACGCAACATGTGGCCTTAGATCTGACTCTACATCTGACCCTGTATGTGATCTTAGACCTGACCTTACCTCTGATCCTATATCTGACTGTTGGGGTCCAGGACTTGTATTCATCTATTCCTCCAGCCCTTTTCTGCAGTTTGCATGATCTGCATCATCAGACAGGAGGTCCGATCCTCTGCAGTTAGTTTCCATCTCATCAGGGCTTCTATGTAAGAATGAGCAAGGCAGCACTTTGGCAACCGAGTGTTAACCAGTAGTGGTAAAGCTCCAAGCCCTTCTAGATCTCAGCGTCTTTTAGTGTCGCTCCTCCACCTTGTTTCCTCATTCAGGTTACCTGAACCGATCTCCAGATCTGGATTTCCTGTTTTTCTGTTCCACTCAGATTCTGGTCAAGGGTCCACAGTCGGCTCCTTCCACTCCACTGCTGCTGCAGACCCTGCTTCCGCCATCCTGCTTCTCCATCACACGGCCGCTCACCATGGTTCCCATCAATGACTGTTGACTCACCTGCTGGGCTGATCCACCACCCCATCGTCAGCATTCGTTCCATTCGATTGTAAGAACCTGGAATCCTGCTGTTTGCACATTGTGAAGATCAAGGCTAACCTTCCTGTCCGCTGCTGAACCCATGGGCCACGCCCCGTCCTTGAGCGGTCTCCTGAATCCCTTCCACTCCTGAGTACAGCTCTTCACTGGACTCTATGAATTAGAAATCTCTAAATTCTGCTTCTTTTCCTGAGAGTGTTTTGGATGTAGGTTAAACATATTCCAAAAACCAACATCACACTGAGCTTCCATGGAGAGAAAACAGGTAACGGGCTTCAGGTAAAACCATGTTGGCCCAGTCCAACATGGTTCTGCCTCCAGGAACCAACCAGAGCTCAGCTTCCTCCTTCTCAGTAAGCAGAACAGCTAGTCCAATCTTTTCTGTCTCTGCACTGGTTGGTCTTCAGACTCACACCAGATCAGGTAACTCCGACAGAACTGTTTCTTCCAGTTGAAAGGAGTGAATGCTATAAATTAAGGACTCGATGCAACATACTAGATTTCTTCATACAGAAAACCTTTTAATCAATTTTAATAAATGGAGCTCAATGCACTGATTTAGAATTTGTATCGATGATTCAGGTGAATTGACTGCAGATCTATAAATACAACCTACATTTATGTTTTATAACTGAATTTCATTTATTTCCATCAGAGAGCAGCTGAAGCTGAAAGTATGTTAGCGAGGAGGAAGAGGAGGAGAAGGAGGAGGATGAAGAGGAGGAGTTGATCTGATCCTGATCTCTAAAGAGACTCAAACTTCCTCCTTCAGTTCAGTTCAACTCTCCAACATCAACTCTGCTCATCATGGACTATTATGGTCTGTCTCTGCTCATCGCCTCTCTGCTAACAGGTCAGGTTGGATTATTAAAGCCTTATTATCTACTTTTCATAACTGCTTCATTATGAAGAATTAATCACAGAACTTTAATGTTTCTCTCTTTTTCTTCAGCAGTCACCTGTAAAGAACTGACTCCAGTCAAACATTCAGAGTCCAGATCAGAAAAAAGCAACGTTACTCTGTCCTACACTTACTCCAAACAAGCAACTGGAACCGATTATTTCTTCTGGTATCGTCAATATCCTGGCAAACCTCCAGAGTTCCTGATTTCCCACTCAGGAACAGGAGCTAAACTCCAGAATCTGGTTCCTGGTTTCTCCTTCAACGTGAATGATGATAAAACCCAGATGGATCTGCTGATCTTCTCTGCTGCAGTGACAGACTCTGCTGTGTATTACTGCGCTGTGAGGCCCACAGTGACAGGAAACACCAGAACCCTGTACAAAAACCTGCAGTACTGCACAGCAGCCACTAGAGGGCCTCACTCCCTGTTTAACCAGAAAATTAAGGACTTTTCTAAAAGTCCTGTTTGTTGTCTGATGGACAAATATTAGAATAAAATAGAAACATGTTTATTATCCCAGAACGCAGGCAGGACCTACCTGGGACCTGGCAGTCACACCTGACTGCAGTTTACCAACATGCTGACAATACTTTAGTCGCTTTATCATGAATTAATTCCTGGGAGAACTCGGAGTCTCTCTCTGGAGAAATATCTCACAGCCAATAGATAAACCATGTTTGTGTTTGTGAACAAGCAGCAGATCGCTTTTTAAATGATGACAAAGGCCATATGCTGAGCTGAAGATGCTGCCTGGACCCCAGGAAGAGATGCAGAGATGGTAACTCTTTGGGAAACTCTCGATTAGCTTTGTTTCCTCCAGATAGTGCATCGGTCTGTAAAATGGGTTTGTGTTTAATATAAATGTTCTTTTATTTATCTTAACCTTCCTGTAGGTGTTTTCAATTCCACATCTCACAGAGGGATGTTGCAGACAAATACATATACACTCTTTGTAAGAATCTAGTTGACCTAAAATTCGTATGATGTTTTGCCCTTAATGGTTCTGATAAGTTAGAAAATGAGAAAAAATCATGTTCAGCCGCAATAATTTAGAAAATGTAAAGGACTGCATAATCTGGTGTTTTAGCACATGTAAGTGTGTTCAAGGATGTGTGTGTGTGTGTGTGCGTGTGTGTGTGTGTGTGTGTGTGTGTGTGTGTGTGTGGTCTTGTATTTGATGCTCAATAAGGACCATATCATTCACATATGATGCTGTGGGGACCGACTTATCGGGATGTAAGTCCAGTCCACAGGAAGTGATGTTTATGAGTTATTTTAGAGTTGGGCTGTAAAATAATGTTAAGCCTCTGCAAAGATAGAGAAAAACATTATGTGTGTGTGTGTGTGTGTTTGTGCTGGTTTACCTATCATCATGAGGACTTAATCTTGTCAATCAACTAACATTGTGTGGACATTTATAGCTGTGAGGACATTTTGCCATGTCCACACAATAAAAACATAATTTTTGAGTTAGGTGTTGGGATTAAGGTGGGAATTAAATAAAGCTAAGAGGAAGAGGAGGAGGAAGAGGAGGAGGGAGAGAAAGAGGAAGAAGAGGAAGAAGAGGAGGAGCTGGTCTGCTCCTGAACTCTAAAGAGACTCAAACTTCCTCCTTCAGCTCAACTCTCCAACATTAACTCTGCTCAACATGCTGTCTCTGCTCACATCTGGATTCACTCTGCTGGTTCTGATCACTGGATCAGGTTGGTTGGAGTCTTTCAGAGAATAATCTCATCCTTGTTGTTCTTCACTTACATCAGTTTTTCTTCCTTCAGGTGTAAACTGCCAACAACTCACTGCAGCAAAGACTGAGGAGTTCAGTTCAGAGGGCAGCTCTGTTACTCTGAGCTGCAGTTACACCAAAGATTCAGCTAATTATTTATTCTGGTATCGACAAAATCCAGGAAAACATCCAGAGTTCCTGAAGTCTCACTCACCTTCAGGTGGAACAGAAAACCTGGACAGGATGACATTTAGAGGAAGCAAAGAAAACATGTCCATGACGATCTCCTCTGCTGCAGTGACAGACTCTGCTGTGTACTACTGCGCTGTGACAGCCCACAGTGACAGGAAACACCAGAACCCTGTACAAAAACCTGCAGTACTGCACAG
>CAKLNU010000574.1:0-123124 GCA_922788865.1 Poeciliopsis turneri
GATACATATAGCAAGGAATTACCTGAAGCCTCCGTGTAACAACAAACACGATGCATGCATGAAGCCGTGTCTGCAGGCATTACCTGTAGAAGGGCGGTGGGTGTCCTTGGGCCTCACAGCTAAAAACCACCTCTCTCCGATTCTCACCAGACTGAATGGGAAACACCACACTGCCTGGTTGCTTAGTGAATACGGGCCTTAGCAGAACTCCACTTCCTAGGTGGAGAACAGACAAAGACTATGTCAGATTTGATTTCCAGCTGAGTCTGAAAAAGCACTGCAAACATCTCTCTGTTTGCAGACATTGGGTATTTAGAGAGGAAAGACGGGGAGAAAAAGGTTTGAAGAGGAGAAGCCTGAATAACAAAACAGCAAGTTGACAATTGGTCCATTAGGCACTGGGTACAAAATATTAATATTGAAAAATTGTTCCACATTGTGAACCAACCTGTGGATTTTGACCCTTTACTTCTTTTTTGTTTATCTTTTAAGTTTATTTGGACAGCACATTTCATTAACAAGACAGTTCAAGATGCTTTACATCATGAAAACACAAAAGTACAAAGTTCATCTCCTACTATTATTATTTAATCTAAGAAACAGGTCCAAAGTCCAAAGTCAGAGCACTCAAAATTAAAGCAAGAGAAATAAACATTGCAATACAGTTTCAAGCTGCTATGTTCTTTACAGTGAGCACGGTGTTCAAAACAAAGATCAGTTCAGTTGTGCATTGAAATAAAGTTCTGATATATTTTCATTGTTGTTGCTACAATTTCTACTAATTTCCAAAATCTACCAAATCTTCAAAGCACCAGAGTTAATCCAATCTTACTCATAAATCTAAAATCTGACCCAGATTCTCTCCAGTGTTATATATACTCCTGCTTGGAATTATCCCAGAAGTTGAGGTAATCACCAAAGATGCAACATGACTATTCTACCAGATAAAAAGAAATAACTAAAAACACAAATGCTTGCTCTGATGAGCATTTATTAGGGCTACGATCAATTTTAATGTATTAAATATTTATTGCAATTAATCACACTTTTAGGCATACAAACTTTCTGTACTGACATGCACAAACAACAGCACCGAACACTAAAACCTCCATGATGTTTTAGATCAGGGGTGTCAAACTCAAATACACAGTGGGCCAAAATGTAAAACTTGAACAAAGTCGCGGGCCAGCATTGAACAAATGAACCTTTTAATATCAGAATATCTGTTTACATATGTAAAAGACAAACAGGTCTGTCTTTTACATATGTAAACAGATATTCTGTCTCCCACCTGTCCAGAAAGCTCCTGTTGTCTGCCTTTCTTTTCGGTTCTACAGTGACAGTTGTAGCTTGAGATCGCTATAACTACTGTCACAGAGGAGAGAGCGTTTCTGGGACCCATCCTGATTGACGCGCCAAAACAACAGCAAGGCATTATGGGATTTGTAGTATTAGCGATGAATGAATGCGCTGTATCATACCGGTGGGCCAGCTCGCGTAGTCATTTGGTAGTATAGCCTCGCGGGCCAAATATAATTACACTGCGGGCCAAATTTGGCCCGCGGGCCAGAGTTTGACACCCATGTTTTAGATACTCACTGATCAGTTCTAAATTCACAGTGAGAAGTCTCCGGACATCTCAAAAACCTGCACATAAAGATAGGCCAATCCAATTTAGATTTTTGAAGTGATCTTTGGGCAAGCAGAACTGCTGTTGTTGCCAAGATGACAATCTCTCCAGCCAACAGAGACTAAAGTGCCAGCACCTCTTCTGACAGAACTTTGGTACTGATTTCAATCCTTTAACCTCAGTCACAACTTGCTGTTTGCCAAGGAGGCTTCCAAAATCTTGACTTCCTTTTTATCTCCTTTCAGACTCTTAACACTTAAAGTTACATATTAGAGAGGTTGGGCTGGAAGTAACCTTTCTCTTGACACCTGAGAACATCAATTAGAAATATCTAATATTTTTAAAGTTCTAAACTATATTTTTTTTAACTTACAACTTATTTAAAGTGTATTTCAATCTCATTGTGAAAAATTTGCTCTTCTACTTCAGTGCAGTTATAACTCCCACAAATTCATTGCAAATTTAGAGTACAATAATGCAATCTAAAGTAGGTGGTTGTTGCTACAATTTCTTCTAATTTCTAAAATCTACCAAATCCTCGAGGCACCAGAGTAGCCAAC
Source organism: Poeciliopsis turneri (assembly GCA_922788865.1). Lineage (NCBI taxonomy): Eukaryota > Metazoa > Chordata > Actinopteri > Cyprinodontiformes > Poeciliidae > Poeciliopsis > Poeciliopsis turneri. The sequence goes on from CAKLNU010000574.1 coordinate 2,191, forward strand.
TGGTATCCAGGAAACTGTAACATAAAGATCTAAATATAAAATTGTTAAAAATGTTTTATGGAAATTTATAACCCATGAGCGAAAAACCCAATTTTTGCAGGTCATGCACAAATGCCAGAGAGCAGTGGGCAGGATTTCAACTTTTTTTTTTTTTTTTTCCATGCTTTTGAATACAATTAAATTTAGCTGTGTGCCTGACGGTCAGCTTCTGAATTATACAAATAAATGCATGTGCAGACACTGTGTAAGAGTTGCCTAAGGAGAAGTCAACAAATAAAAGCTATCCTTTCTGAAAAGGGAATTCATTTGGATTAGTTAGTTTTTGCATTTATTAAATAGCCCAATAGTAGAAATATTAGTTAGAGAAAGTCATTTGTATGAGAGGCAGATATCATTTTCAAGTCTCAGGGGTGCAGGGTGTCTGTCTTTCACCTCAAAACTCAGATTAACTCTTTTTATACATATATATCTGTAATAATGTCTAAGAAGGAGCCCTGAAAAAAAGATTATTTCTCTCCACAAGAACAAATGGGGAAAAAAAATGTAAAAATAAGTATCCACCTAATTATCATTGTGTCATACAAAGCATTTTCCTTGAAGCTGCAATAAGAAGTGACAGATCACCAGAAGAGAGTTCATCTGCAGGCGAAATACCTGCTATGCAAAAGCCTACGGGGGGAGATAAAGCCTGTGGCAATTATGAGCTGGATCACAAGTGTGTCACTGTAAACCGAGAAATTATTTCATTTTAACAAAAAAACTCTCATCACTGATAGAAGTACAAATTTAGCCATTCTGCTTTAATTTTTACTGGAGATACATTGAGAAATTGGCAAAGGATCAAAGTCTGATCATTTTCAGCTCAGTTTGTCCTGATCAGCGAGTTGATAGTTGAAATCTGATAATTGTCTGTGGCCAGCGTACGCACTGTAGGCAAGAACTACAAGGTTACAATGACAACACTCATCTACGTGGAGTTCTCTGAGATTAAGGAAATATTTGTAAAGTTAACTACTTACAGCAATAGTAAGTTGATTAAAATAAAATCAAGGGAAACTCAGATGAAGCTAATGAAGGATGCATGATTAAACTACTTGCTATAACATGTTGAGACCCCTCAGCAGTTCATTTCAGTTTTAAGAAAGACAAATTTTCAGTTGATAACAGGAAGGCTGAGCTGAATACATTAAAGCTGTTTTGAGGGCTCAACTTTTGTGTGTTTCTGGAACCTCTAGGATTAAAAAATGTTGGTAACCGAATCATTTATATATATATTTTTTATAATACTTTGAAGTTGCTATCAATGCATCTCTACATGTTATAGTTAGTGGCTACACAGTCATGACAAAAATCAAGGCAAAAACATCCATAATATCGGTTTACATAAGTCTAAGGTCATCAGATAATTAGATTGGAAGTAAAAACACTGCACTTTTTTTTTCTATTTGCAGGTTTTCCCAAAAACACATTTTATTATGATGGATATATATATATATATATATATATATGGAAGAATTTGAAAACTAAACTTCAGGCATAGTAAAATATTTCTATGAAATTAAACAACCACAAAGAATAAATACAACAAACTGTACAAATAAACTTAAACTTGGTAATGTTTAAATCACTTATAATAACAAGTTAATTTTAATCCATTTCCTTTGCTGAACCTATTTGTTTTTCCATTCTGTTAATAAAATAATTATGAATTTGAACTTATCTAAAACACATAATATTTACTTGTTGTCTTTTATATAGACTATTTAACACATGTTTTCATTTTCCATTCCTTTACAGGTCTTTGATCTGAAAGACTTTTGGTTTTGTAATTTGTGATAATTTTCCACTTTTAATCGTGTCCATAAAGTCTTATTCCATGCTGTTTTTTATTTTTGGTTTTTTTTTGTTTTTTTTATCTTCAGCTTTGTATATCAGTTCATCATCTGCTCATTTATTCCCTGTTGTTCCTTCCCCATCTACTACGCCTGTTTACTCCTGGACTCGTACTCTCTGTGTGCCTTCTTGGTTTGTTCCCTGCTGTTTTCTCTCCTTTCATCTTACCTCCAGTTTTTCATTGTAAGCTCATAAATAACTTGGTTTTCTTTTCTCTCTAAATGATCCTGACAACCTCCTCCCAGTGTTTTGGTCAAATTGTGTCATCTTAGTTCCTGTGTCACGCCACATCCTTTTTGAATTTTATGATACAGAAACAAGAAGGGAATCCGCAATCAGGTATTAGGAATGCTGGAAATATCTGCTAATACCAAATAAGAAATTGTTCTACTTCCCAAAATTATTTTTTACAAAATGACACTGCACTGGAGTGATCTGGAACCCTCAGTTGGTTGACAGCACAATGCCATAGGCCGGAAATGGAGGTCGTTGTGAAATGGTGTGTGAAGAGGGAAGAAAAGGCTAACTCTACCCTTATCTGTCCCCTGCTGCCAGATGGCGATATGTGCGTGTGTTCCAAGGCTCATCGGACAACAAGAAGCAAGTTGTAGGAAGAGCGAGCTGTTTTAGAGGTCGAAATAAAAACTAATCTCAAATTCAATACGAGCTGACAGCAGATGGATTCCTTTAGCTTACCTTAGCATGAATAAACAGGCCCACGAGGAGTCAGCTGAGGGGGAGGTACAGACCACTATTGAGACCCTGAATCAATTCGTTTCAGCTTAAGGTTTTAGACATCAAATGAAAAAAGACAGTTTTGCCTTTTAAAGCATCTTTCTGCTCTGTCTAGTCCCGATAAGATACACCTAGAAGGTTTCTTATTTGGTAGCACCAAACATTAATGTGGGGGCAGACTCAGTGTCCTGGTTGTTTCAAAAAAAAGAAGATTTATATGAACTCTTGATGCATTTGTGAAACTTGCTTGGCAACTTCACAGCAAACATTTCGGCACAGAAATTTAGGGAGAAGATTGCTGCATTTTTATAATTTGCGACCTGTAAATCATATTTGCAGAACGCCGAATGTTTGATGGATACAAAGCTATTGCATGCAGGACTGGGCTTGCTCAACCAATAGAAAACCCTAACTATTCCCCTTGACAATCAGCTGGGATGTCAGAAACACCACAAAGCTGCTTACTAAATTTATGCCACCTGCTTGTAGCTACATGGTTATTAGGAAGAAATATGTGAGACACTTAAAGCCAATATCCAATCATGTTCTACTGTTCCTGCTAGTCAAAGCTATTGCTTTCCAACTGCAATAACAGGCTTTGCATCAGCAATATACAGTGCAATGACCACTGGGGAAACAGAAGTGATTCCACCCACTTCCCTTACTAGGAACAGCAAATTAAAGCAATTTTTATAGTTCTCTGTACAAAAGGGCTTTATAAACCACAGAGCAGATTTGCTTGTGCAAATAACATTTATCATCTAGTTGCATTACAGCCAAAACGTAAATACAGATGTGATGTTCATAAAAGTCATATACAAATAAAAAATGTATTTTCACTTTTTTTTTTTTTACGAATCTAATTTAAAAAATGTATTTTGCCCTTTGTTCATTTAATACTACAAAAACTAATAAAAGGTCCAAAATACATATTTTTTAAATTATACAGTGATATTAAAATCAAATTATTTTTCCCTCTAGGTGTACCATTATGTATCTTTTATGTGCTGAGATACATATTTGCTTCACAGCCTATTTTTCTTACACACGATGCACATACTTCATTTTTGTATTCTTCATGTTATTTTACATTTTGAGAGTTGTGCTGTGGAAACAAGAGCAAAGTGATGTTTGGCATTTCGCTAGAACTAAGCAAAACGTATGCACTTTTTGTTTTTGTTGTTGCTTTTCCATAGATTAAAAACGTATTTATTTTAATTTTAGTCTTTAAAAACATCCATTCATAAATATCACAGAAAAATATAACTGGGAATAAAACGGTATCACAGTTTTAGGTGATTAAGTGGTCAACTGTGATGACTTTTTCTGGTGGTTACATAAATTCACACACAAAAAAAGTAGAAAAGCGCATCATCTGTTCACACATATCTGTGCTTGCTAAAGAAAAAAAAAAGTTTGAAGTGTCAAACTCCCAAACTTCTCTTGCTTTACATTTGCAGCCATTTCTTAATTAAATGCATCGACATTACTGAAGCCAACACGATGCGACACAGAAATAACATAATTTTTAAATTAGCATGTGATATATTTGGCTTATTGTCATTTCATTTTGTGTGAACAACACCGTTTTCCTACAAGGGACTCGAGAATGAAATTCTGGGCGTTGAATGAACCATCTTGCTTGACCCCCATGCTTACTCGAGCCTTCTCTCTCAAGCATATGTTTTTCCCATGATATATGATATGATCTTAGTGTACAGTCTGTATTGAAAAACTGCCTAATTATCTGCATAATAATTAAATGAGCAGGCTTCATTCATCTTTATCTTTATTAAAAACAAGAAGCTCATTAGCTGGTGTTGGGAAATATGTTTAAGTCTGTTTAGAAAATAGTGTTGGAAAAAGATGACGAAGGAATTTATTTTCCAGTAAATGTGTATTGATGGGTCCAAAGCCGCCGATGAGGTCTTTAAATGTCTTTTTTATTTTTAATTGTCTCTAAATAGAAATAATTACAAGGCTGTTTTGTCTACTCTCACAGGGGACGATATTAAGTTTTGATAAAACTTTATCACAATATTATGTTGGTGCCAAAAGGTTAAATCTATATGTATATGTTTGCTATTCAATAAACCATTTGGTATGCAAGACCACATTTTTTGTTGTATTTCTTACTATTTTTTTATAATCTCAGGATGAGTGGGCAGCTTCCTGATACATGGCACTTCCTGATAAGTTTGTTTTCTTGTTAAAGCTTAGAAACTTAAGTTTCCAAAAGGTATTGACTGATTCAAATGCACCAAAAGTATGTCATTTTTTATTAGTCTATGATATTCATCCTTCTTTCTGACAATAAAGTGAAAAAATCATCTCCATCTGACCATTTAGCCCTCTGTCAAATGACAGCATCTCTTTTTCCATTAACACTACTATTCCTGTCGTCTGTTGCGTTCAGTTTCACATTCCTGATGTTACAGGATATTCATTGCTACGGAATGTGTCATGATTAATCACCGGGAAAGGGCTGAACCATCTACAAAGTTGAACTGTTTTTATTGCTAGCTCCACAACTTCTCGGTGTCAAATGATTGACGGAAATTACTCTGAAGTTGATGAATAAAGCGGAAACATGCTGCCTTCACTCTGAAAGCACTGCTGCTGATATTGCCTCAGACTGTGTGTGTTTTTCTTTTTTTTTTTTTTTTACTTCAGACTCTTGTCAAAGAAAAGAGTAATTTCTGTCTGTGCTTTCATTTGAAAGCCTGATTTTCCCTTTAAGGGGAAAGACATGGCTTTTTCCTTCATCCAGCACCACTGCCTTTTGGATCACTTTTATCTAACTCATCCGGGTGCACAGGGATATGGGCCTCCGAGAACATTTTGCATAAACATGTTTGTTAATACAAAATTCACTCGCTCAGCCACTTAAAATAGCCCAGATGAATTTATTTCTGTCATTATTTCATTAGAATTTTATGAAAATCAACAAACATGCACATAAACAGTTTTTATTTCAGGTTTTTTGAGGACGCCTCCTTGCTATGGGGCCCGGGTGAACAGTTGCTCTGCGCGCTTTAAGATGACAGATCAGGTTCTGCAGGATGCCTGATATAATTTAGTTTATGCAAAAATTCACAACTTATTTAAAAATTCTTCACATCTGCCAAAAACAGCTGAGTTAAATCCATCATAAAGAAATGGAAGAACGTGTAAATCTGCTTTGATCAGGCCGTCCTCGCAGTGACCCCATAAGATGGAGACTAGTGAGAGAGATCTCTGACCACACTGAAGGAGGCTTCAGCAACAATTGTTGCCCAGGTTCTTCACCTGTAAAAGTGGCAATGAGGAAGCCACTGTTTGAAGAAAACTAGACTAGAGTTTGCCAAAAAATGTTCACAGTGTTTTGGAAATTTCTGAGTGAAACTCAAGATCTGCATCCTCTAGAAGATCCACTGTTTCATATGCTATAAATGAATAACTTATAGTTTTGTAACGATAAGTTGACAAAACTGCAATTCTTGCAGTAGATTCATGTCTACTTATGAGCTTGATAATCAAGGGTCATGCATGTGTTCACGTTCTTGTCAGGTGTGTGTAATGTACAAATATCAATTCAAAAAAAGGACAGAGAGAAAGAGGAATGTTGAATGCAATGATGCCCAGAACATGACCGTAGTCAGCTCTCTTTTCTCAGTCACTGTTTCAGATCAGCTATTTGATCTGAAAAGAGACACTGATACTAATGTTTGGTATCAGTGTCTAGATATGTAGGTTGCATGCGCCTACATATCTATATATGTAGGCGCATGCAACTTTTACTCTTCTACTTGGCGAGAATCACTCCTAACTCAACACACTTTTTGTCTAAATTGTATTTGAGTATGAGTTTATTTCCTTTTTTATCAGGAATTTCCAAAAATATTGTCATTCTACTGAAATAAGTGACATATATGCTTTTCAATCATATAAATGAGTTGTTTTCATTTTCATAGAAGCTAGAATAATATCTCAAACACCTCAGCTCTGTGAGTTTGATTCCCTTTTTTCACTGACAGCCCCCCAAAAATAAAAAAAAAATCACTCCATCACATATAAATAGTTTCATAAAACTATCTAATTTTAACAGTCAACTTCTCAGCTTTTGTGTTCTTAAGATTTAAGAAAACAGCACATCAAAACACAGCATAAATAAATTATACCCATTTCAGCAAATGTGAACCTATTTTTTTTGTGTGTGTGTGTGTTTGTTATTTATTCAGAGAGAATGAAACTGTTGATTGTTGTTAAGAGCCTCAGCTGCAATTCTGGGTAATATGTTTATGTTTTTGCTTCCCAATTTTGCCAGCTAAATTGTACCCTTATGTGATTTCTTTCAATTATTTTAGCCAACTGCTCGGAAATTCACTGAGCCTAAACAGTATTTAAATCAATGTCTTTCATTACAAGAAGGTTGAATACAAAATGTGCTACGGTCTTTTATAGACTTTGCTCTATGCTCTAGATCATATGCCTGACATCGTCACCATTATAAATGGGAATTCAAACTTGCAATTTGAACTTGCAAAATTATTCACACCGACTGGACTTACAACCACAAACTGAATCCAAAGTTGCCATTCGGCCATTTTTTACACTGATGTAATCTGCTGCAAAAATATTCACATATTTTATCTCGTCGTAAATACAGCTGTTTTTTAAAGACCTCTGGGGTCCGCTGAAAAACACAGTAAATAAGGACCATCATGGAGACAAAGTAACACCAGAAAGGTCGGGGATCCAATTTTGGAAAACCTTAAATCAAGGTCAGGATATAAAATCAATAATCCATGTTCTGGAGAGGGAAAGTACAATTTCAGAGCAACCAAGATATGACTATCATTAATCAGAAAAGCAGCCAAGAGGCCCGTAGAAAAAGTGGAGCAGCTGCAGAGATCAACAGTTCAGGTAGAGATTTTGTTGACCAGACGACTGTTATGCAGTACGGACATTTTGGCAAAGTCCAGTCTTACATCTAATTGAGAATCTATGGCAAGAGTTAAAAATCAATATTGCTGTCCGTCCACTCTGACTGACATCAGCTGCTTTGCACGAACAAATGCTCAAACATTTAATAGCTATGCTCCTAAAAACATGCGGCAAGTGCTATTTGTACAGTATTGACAAAACAATAAAAAGTGTTGTTTTTTTATTTGCAAAATGTTTTTGAAACCTTGTATCGATTTCCCTCCACTTCACAACTGCACACTTTGTGTTGCTTCACCATATAAAACCACAACAAAGCCCAATAAGATATTGTAAGTGGTCAGAAAGTACAAGGGTTATAAATACTTCTGCAAGGTGCCACAAAATAATCTCACATTTTCATGCATAATTTCTTTGCAATAGATATTTGCAGATTAGTTTCTTATTTTTTCAAAGCCAAACGATAGATTCGGGGCTAGAAGAAAGCAGCCTGTTTGCAGGTAAGTGATGCAGCATCTGTGACTACAAACAGCATCCTCCCCTTTGCCCCAGTGCCATCCTGCTCTACTCACTCATTCACACACGTAGTAGACACCCCTGCCTCAGGCTGTTCAGACCCTCAGAGAGGAATAAGAGAAGAGGTGGTTAACTTCACATGAACTCGCTTTGGGAATGGCTTCCCCTCAACTCGAAAGCCCTCCCACACAGCCAATGCCCACTGTCTGTAAAAAAAAAAAGAACAACACCTCAGTCTGCAGATAAATAATCTAAGCCCAAGTTAAAAATCCTGACACGGTGGCCCTTCGCAAAATGTACGCGGAAAAACATTTGACTTGTTTCTTTTTCCTTTTGCTGCAGACAGAGGCTTCAGACGTCTAGGGTTATACTGCGACATACATCCTTGTAAGTAGAGCACATGTAATGGAAGCCCACACTGAATATTAATGCTCAGTAACTATGTGTTTCTGCTCAGCCTCAAGAGCGAGACAAGGACTGGGCAGCACAATGCTTTGCAGAAACAATTTAGCCTGTTCCACTGTCAAGCACCAAATTGCTGTAAATTGATAACCACGGCATTGATTTGTGCCACTAATGACTGCAAGATTAGATTTTGTGGCCTAACACAGAAAGTAGGTGTGAATAGCCTTATGGAAGCAGTTGTTTTCTGAAACAAAAACAGGCAGGTTTCAGATATGTTTTGATCAACATCCAGCATTTGTGAAGCTAAAATAATTGCTAAGCAGGACAAACCTGGTGATCTCGAATAGTAGATCATAATCCAACAGGCAGCAATTTCCAAAAGAAAGCCTCATCAGACATCTAGTGATGTGTTCAGATTTAGCCATAAGCTGTGCTAATTGCCACATATGCAGATTTAGGTGTCCTCCTACTCTGCCGCTTTAAGAAAAAAGAATGCATACAAAGCAAGCCACAATCACTAGCTCTCACATGCACACAGAGTAATTATTTTTCAGTCCCAGCCACGAGGAGGAGTCGCTGATTTTGAATGAGGCAACATGAAAAGATAAGTCTTTCCTTCAAGACACTTTGCTCATGCAGTAAAGCTCTTATTCATCTTGTTCTCAACTCCAGGAGCTGGCGGTCTGAGGAGAACTCGAGTTTGACCCCGAACAGTTTCTAACGGGAGGAAAATTAGGTCGCTCATTAAAATCCAGATCAATGACAAGATTTCTGTACCACGACCAGTACAGTCTCAATTAGGAAAACAACTGAGGCGCTCTTTAGAATTAATAACTGCACAGTCCACTGCTGCATGTTGGTTGTCTCTCAGATACGGAGAATGGGCAGCTTTGCAATTCAGCAGAACTGACCTTCTAAAAAGGAGAGGTTTTTGTTTCTTCTCTGTATTCCTTTAGTTTTTTTTTTTTTTTTTTCCAACCTTGTTTGTAGAGATCAAATATTTCTTCTTTTATATAAATTTCAAACCAGTAGGATTTAACAAAAAATGTGCATTGCCTCGCAAAAGAATTCCCATCTCTTGATTTTTTTTTAATGGAGTTGACAAACAGAAAGTGGAACATAACTGTGAAGTGGAAGGAAAATTATTTATCTTGTTTTCAAAATTTTTATAGATAAAAATCTGAAAAGTTTGTTGTTCACTGATACTGCGGTTCCTTTATTCTGATGCCCTTAAATAAAATTCATTGCAATAAACTACCTTCATAAGTCACTTAATATATGTATATGATCTAAGAGAGTTAATTAAGGTTTGTGGTTGTAATGAGACAAATTGTGAAGACTTTCTATCCCAAGGTTCTGCGAGTGTGCACAAAACAACAGGCCAAATAGTGTGTTTGGGAGGCTTACCTGTCAGATACTCCACCAATGACAGCAGCACTATGAGTTTCCATAGCAACTCCATTTTAATGGTCTCAGGTCAGAGCAAGCTCAGATCCAATCACATGTGCATAGAATCCTGGCTTTGTCCTCTCCAGTAATGTTCACTGTTCATCTGTCAGATACAAAGAAAAGGAGCAGGGAAGTATTAGTGAGTCACAACCAGCGGCCTCATCAACAAGGACAGCAACGTCAATTTCTTGCGTTAAGATAAACGTGAAGAAGATCGGGAAAACTTTGCAAGTAATAAGATGTTATATTCGTAGCCATGCAAACGCGATATTTCGTGGTACTGGCAGTGAAGTAGGCTTAATATTACAGAATATATATCCTGCCTTCAATAGAAGCATAAAGGGACTGCCGTCTTTTGCGCCAATCTGCTGAGACAAAACAAAAGTCAGCCCAGTTGTCAGACACAAACCTAGCATGTAATAAAGCACTGTGCCGGCTCCTTGAATCCATCTTAGCCGGATTATGAATTTTTGACATAAAGAGCTGACTGTATGTCGACCCAAACCATTTTCTAGTCTCCCCTGGAGACATCCAATTGATTTTTTTTTCTCTCTCAAGGACCTTGCTGTAATTCATCTCGGCTTCACCTGAAATATAGCCCCTCCTCCCATCACCTGCCCCCCAAACACAAATGTTATTAAGTAACGAGAGCCGCTCCTACCCCACTAAGTGATAAATAGGGATCTGGTTGTATTTATCTAAATATTTCCAACATGTTGATAGCCAAGATTCTCTCCCTGGTAAGGCAGCAGACAAATGTTTGGCTATGGGAAGCTGATTATAAAGAGAGAAAGCGCGATGGGAGGAAATTAGGTATTGCCTTTGTTCAAACCGGCTCTCCTTGGTACATTTAACTGACTGATGGTGGAGCTTTCTCTGAACACACACCATCAGCATAGCGAAATGAATGAGAAGAAGGAATTAATAGGAAACCACAGTATAGTCTATCAAGAGGGCAGGGTCGGAAAAAGAGAGAAACAGGGACAACTGAAAGATTATACCTTCATACTTTCCTAGTTATCTGCACGCCTCCTATCTTTGCACCACTGAAAGGCATGACAGAGCATACTGATGCCGATGTGAGTATATCAACACCCTCCCTTGACACGTTTGCCCACACTACCCCTCTTTCCTGCCTGTAGCATTAAAAAGTAGCAATTTTTTTTCGCCTATAAATCTCATTATGGAGATTAGGTTTAGAGTGCCAACTTAGTTCCAACTTATCTTGCAGTTATTAGGATGCAAATGTCATGAGTAACTGTTGGCTTTTAATAATAAAACAGAAAGACTTCAAATCCCCCTCTTCTGCTCCTGGATATTTTTGGAGTTCTCCGCCTTTGAGGGAGTCATTGTGAAATGCGCTGAATAAATTATTTTGCAAAATGCATTTAAGAGGAAAGAAAATATATGTGGAAATCTGGAAATTCAGCAAAGCTTTATTTGTAACATCAAACATATGCATTTTTTTTTAATGATGCCTGATATTTATATGCGTAGCAATTAAGTGAAATGCATTTCCTCTGATAATGTAGATGTGTAGGTGTCACGTCGGTTTGCACATTGAGCTGTCTCTGTGATTTGTTACACACATGCACATAAAAGCCGTCTTCAGGATCTATTATAGTAATTGTTTTGTCAGCCATGTAAATGTTTTACCGTTTGGCCATCTAATATTAATTTATCCACTCTTGACACCAAAACAAGCGAACTCTGCCGGAATATGTGAACTGCCATGACACTTCATTCATATTTGCTGGCCTCTGACAGCAATCCCTTGATCTCTATTATTCAGCAAGTCCTGAGACAAGACATCACACTGCAGGGGCAGGGAGGCGGGTGGAGGAAGAGAAAGAAATCCTTTTGATCCAAGGAAGCTCAGCACTAAGATGATAGGGGAGTCTGGCAGTGTCCACATCAGTATTTGACTTCCTATTCAATACAAATTAATTACCCCCGTGGCCTTAAGTGCTCGTGACAAGGCCGATGGCTCACTTTCATCGCAGGCTGATTCTCCCATTTGTTTGCCGTACGAGATGAAAGTTAATGATAGGGAAGGCTTTCAAACTTTGCCTTTCAAGTTCCAACTGCTTTCATGTCGCTGAAATAGGCAAAACTTGAGAAATGGGATATCAGTCAGGCTAAAGTGGCAGCCAAGGCTTGACTGTTTCCGCCCAGATTGCACAAACTATGCTGCGTTTAAATGTAACAGCAAAAAAAATAAAAATAAAAACAGTCTGCCTCTCAATTCACAAATGAATATGATGCACACTAAACTTCACTATGTGAGATTCAATCAGATCACATTTCTATGTCTTTCACCAGTTGGGATTATCAGTGTTATTTCCATTTTCTTGGTCCAAGAATAATTAGAGTGACACATTGCTATTAGCCATTTACATACTATTAAGATTAGTATGGTTTTAGACAACTGGGGAAAATCCAAATTATGCTTACAGAATGTAAATTACATCTGAAGAAAAAGATTTTTCTTTTTTATGGTGACTTGTTGGATGTTTCCATGAGAGTTTCCTCAGCTTAAGTTAAGCTTCAAGTTAAAAAATACTTCTTAGTCGTAAAATATTTTTATTTCATGTATTTTCCTTCAAAAGCAATACATACATATTTTGATAGTGTAGTATGAGACTGACTAAAAGAATCTGGGCAGGTTTTTTGATTCAGTTTCTTATTGTCAGGCATTTCAGTTTTGTTTAACAGCCATAACTTGGTACATAATGGGATTTTTCATGACATGTTCAAATGCTTCAGATATTTATTTTTTTAATAAACTAATCCCATTTTCAACTCATCCTAAAATGAAATCAAGATTGTGGTCATGACACCAGAAAATGTGAAAAAGTACAGGAAATATCAATCTTTTTGCAAGGCACTTTAAAAAAAATACCTCACTAGATGCTGTGGAGACTCGAGCTTGTTCAGTTAAGATTACAAATGCATGAAATAAAAATGAATACAGACTCTATAAATGTATTACTAATTTACTTTTAATGAATAAAATAATCACTGCTACTATTGATAACGTACAGATGAAAACTACAGATTGAATCCTTCTTCAACTTTTGAGGAAAGGCAAAAGCTGCTGCTGCAGAAGCCTCTGATTCTTGGAGACAAAGAAAAATCTTTAAAGTGTCCCATGTTGTAAGAGTGATATCTCTTGCCCTCTATTCCTCTGACAGCACCAGCTGGAGCTGATAAACCACAGATTTTAATTCAGCCTGTCACAAAAGCTGAGAGCATTGTCAGCTGATTTGACCCTGATCACTACGCCCCGTCTTTCAGTCACCATCAATTGTGTCAGGGCTCAAAAGTGTATTAACAGGTCTGTACTGAAGGTCCTATTTGCCTGAGGAGTCCAGATGAAGATGAAGTTCACACTGAGCACAAACGCATGAGCATCCCACTCACAATCACACCCACCCCGCCAGCTTTGAATCATGAATGAGGCCAGACTCCTCCACTCTGCAAGAAAACAAGACAAGAGCCCCCCCAAAAAAACAAAAACAGAACACAATACTGCATCTTTAATCAATGGTCCTGTGACGTCATTTGATCGCATGCTGGATCATGTTTTCCCACACGTTCTTTTTCAATGATGAGTGATTTTTTTCTTTATTCTAAGGGAAAAAAAATTCTTCCTAATCCTGTATTTCTGATTTACCAAAAACATTGGAGCTGTTGCAATCCTTAAGACAAACACACAAAGACTGCAACAAAGAGGCTTTTATGCTTCAGATTACATGGCTTTTTTTTTTTTTTTTTTGCAAATCTACACACAAATTCCGCCTGCAGTTTCAAATCAATTGAACGATTTTAAATATGCTTCCTTCTTCCAAGAATTAGTTCTTGTATAGTGCCGAAATCAAATACATTCTTAAGCTAAAGGTTTACTTAGTCAATATATTTGTTTTCCTTCCTCGCATACAGAGCACCGGGGGAGCTGAAGCAGTGCCAATATATTCCTCAGCCAAAAGTCTTGCTCAAGTAGTGGCACAAGACAAAGAGACTAATAGTGTTTTGATGTAAGCACACAAGCCGGAGGCGTGACATAACACATGCCAACTTCTTCATTTTTCCAGCCCACACCAGGGGCACGCCACCAAAGCGCTCATCTCAATCTCCCCTGTGACAAGAGCAACAGAAATATATTGAGCAGCTCTCCTGCTCTCTTGCTTCCTTCATGACATTTCAAACCTCAGTCTGAAAGGTTTTTGACAAACTTCAGAAGTTATGCACAGGAACGCTCATGCCGAACACTGAAATAAGACATTTAAGTCAGCTTATAGATGGTTGCATTAAGCATCATAATCTGAACACCTGTGATCCAAATACAGAGAATAAAGTGGCAACACATATTAGAGAGCCTACAATAAATGATATAAAGGAAGAATTATCTCACCTTAAGCATTAGTAGAACTTCTTAGACATAGAAAATTATAGGCTATTAGACACCATCTAAAGCCAATGGTGATATATGACTGATCAGAAATTGCACTACATGAAGCCTCCATAACGACCACCTGTCAACTCTGGCATATGTTTCCACAGACATATGCCTGAGACTATATGTACTCTGCAGATGCAGAATAAAGCAAGAGTGCATATATTTACTTAAAAAGTGTAAAAGAAAAACAGTGATATAAAGTCCGGATGCAGGTCGCTGATTTGGTTTTAAGATTTCAGTTTAGTGAGGTGTGAAGAAATTCTTTAATTTTACAAACACATTTATTCTGACTAGAAGTAATAGTAACTGTATGAAAAGGCCCAACTTTAACCTGATAGAGGATTTGCAGAGGGAGATAAACATTTGCAAATACAAGTTTGGGATGCAGCACTTGTTGGTTATAATATCCCAAGTAGGTCGCAATCCAATCAAATGAACAAATCTATATATTTGTTCACAAATGACATATTTGAGATGTCTTGTGTTCCAAATGACTAACAATTGTCTTGTGGAATCAAAACTTTTGAAATATACAAGTTATTGTAAAAAGCTAAGAGTATTGCTCTGTGTCCAGTGCGCATGGTCTGGTCTCCAATTTAAGGCTAATCAAGGTTGGAAAAAATTATGGTTTCAAAAACTAACAACTTCTGCCAAAAAATTCATTCAGGTTAAAGTCATTTTAATTACAGATCAAACAAAGTTGCGGAGTGAGTTTCGGATTTTCAGATTGTTGAGGAATGCCTCCACCCGACCTGTTGCTGTGCATTGGTGGACAGCTGGCTGAAAGAGGCCTCTTACAGCTTTAAATTCCTGACAAGAAACACAATGTCAAAGACAAAATGCTGCATTATTAGTAATAGATATGTTATTTAATGGTGCAGATGTAGAAAATAATACATGTCTTTTGGTTTTGAATCGCTAATTAGATAAATAATATTTTTTTTTCAGCATCAGACTTGAAAAATTTTATATTTTTACTTTACAGTTATCATACCATGGAAATCTCATGCTGGCCCAAACCTTATATAAAGTTTATTTGGTCTAGATCAGTCAAAGTTTCTTCTTTTTTTTTGCAGCTAAACAATATCACTTATTGTTAACTATTGTTCATTTATTTAAAAGGATATTTGTTTCTCCCCGGTGCAATTAGGCCAGTATATCTCTTCACTTTTCTCTTCTGTTATTTCCCTGAAGACTACCAAATGGTGCCCATTCTTTCCACAACCCAAAATTGATTTTGTTTTTGTGGTGGCATTTTTCCCCCAAGGCATGTTTTCACTGCCATTTGTCTGTTTGTTTATCTGCCAAGAAGATCACACAAGAGAAATACCAAGCACAAAGTCATGAAACTCAGCTGAGATAATCATACGCTCTCATTCAGCGAGCGCGCCAATTGCTTTCAATTGGTACTGTTTTTCTAATTGACCCGGTGCTCGCACACTAATTAGTTTACAATATGTAATCTAAATACAACTGAAAAATGGAAGTGTAAGTCAACATTAGTGTGCTTAAAAGAAGGATGCACAGCAGGATCTAAATGCTAAAACACATGGATCAGCACCGGCAATGTTTTCTGTCACATATGCTGTGAAGACAAAACCTTCTTTCTCATTGTCGGATATTAAATTAATCTAAACCTTTTCTGCGGGGTGACACATGGCTCAGAGGAAGAACAGGGACGTCATACACATAAGCTATAATCCTTGATCCAGCTGTCCAGGGTTCAATTTGAAACCCAGGCCATTTACAACACACTTCCCACCCCTGCAACCCCTACTTTTTCTCTCATCCCTTCTTCCTTTCAAGCTATTACAAAATGACCCACTGCTATAGCAAATGCAATATAGTTGCCTTTTGAACTGTATGACTTTAGTGTAATATTTTGGGTATCCTTCCAAAAATGTCTCATAATAGGGATTTTAGTCCTTTACTAGTCAGAGAACTAGTGTAACTGAGTCTGGTTTGTTAGCCATCTGGCTCAAACTCCTTTTCCAGTTTTGCTGACATATTTTCTATTAGACTGAGATCAGTCCTTTGTAGCTGCCACTCCACAACATTGACACTGTTGCCTTTAAGACATTTTTCAGTCTTGGTAACTAAGAATAACCCAAACTCTAGCGGTCAACACAAATCCTGGTTAATTTATGTAGATTTGCACGCATTACAAGGAATCAGTCTGTTTTGGGTGTCGCCTTAAAATAAATCCACAGGCTCACTCAAATATTGTGAATTAACCCACAGCAAGCTTACAAAGCCACGACACCAGACATGATGGTAGTCTTCATAAACTTAAACTGAAACTTCACTTAAGTAAAATAAATTCTCAAAAAAGTCCTTCGCACATTATTTTTGGAGTTAGCTAATTGAACTCCTCATTCAATGCAACAATTTTCCTCATCATTTCACCCATGAGGCTGCAGTCAGTGAGGCACAATGAGCTCCAAGTTCAGCCTCTGCCTCTCTCTGAGCGAGTGACATTGGAAACGTGTCCATTCATAATGAGACTTTGGAGATGCTTTGCAGCGCGAATATTCCACCCAATTTAAGAAAATGAATTGTAATTTCACTGCAGAGAATATAGTTAAGCTAAGTCATCAGACAGCACGAGCCATGCTTATCTTACCAAACCTGCTTCTTTTTTTTTTTTTTCAAAAGCACTTAACAACAACATAACAGCACCGACGTGCTGTGCAAATAATTCACAAACTTTTTTGTTGCTGTTTGCAGCCTTTTATAATAGAGATATTATGTCACAGTCACAGAAATCCACTTTCCTTCCAATTTACTTAATTGCAGCATTATAAGCTCCCTCTCAGACATCCCTCTTAGACATATGGACATTTTCAGGAGAGTAACTACTTGCAAGAGTCAAAAGGACTTTGGACAATCTGAAGCAATCAACTGGCTGCAATCAAAGAAAAGGAAGCGATGATGAGACTGGAGTGAATCCAATCCCCCATGGATTAGAGACGACAATGAGTTTTGCCAGAGGGGTTTTAAATGAGAAAAGACTTGGTAGGTGGATGTTGCAGAGCGGAGAAAAAGGCTCCGTGTTCTGAATGGTGGCCACAGCAATTAGAGGAGGCAGATTGTTATTATTACTAATGAGATATTGTGACACAAGTCAGATGGGAAGAAAAAAAAAACAATGCTGGGATTTTAACCTGTTAGCATGACCATCAGGGCAATATTCACCACTTACTACTCCATGTGCATGTGCTGCTTGGTATGTGACTTTAACTCAACAAAGCATAATATTAGCAGCTTCAATTCTACTGATGTTCAAAAATATCAGGTTTGTAGGCAGAAGTTGTAGCTGCTCTAGATGAATGCACACACGACACAACTGATAACATTGGAGCAGTAACGTTGAATTGAATAAGTGACATTGAATGTTTACCGGAATACATCTCCAGCGGTGCTCGCTGATGCTTATCCCCTTCAGTATATCCATGTTACTGTGCATCGCTCATCTCCTGTCAGCTCCAGCCCCGCAGCTCTCATCTGGATCCGAGTTCAAAGCGATAGTTTTAAGGGTTTTTTTTTGTTTGTTTGTTTGTTTGTTTGTTTGTTTCTCCCTTTCTCTCTCTCGGAAAAAATAAGAAAAGAAAAACGGTTTCCTCTAACTCTTGTCCCGCGTTAACTAAAAATGTTGGCGAGCATTTCTTCCCATTGTCAAAAGAAAAATGTTCCTGAAGTCAAAACAGTTGCTTTGTTTCTAAACTCTCCCGTCCAGAGCGCCCTGCTTGTCTCCTCCGACACGCGCATTGGTTTCCCCGACGGTTCTGCTCGCATCGCCTGCAGGCAGGCAGGCAGGCAGGCAGGCTGGCGGGTTACCCACAAACCCCAACCTGGTGTGGCGGCTTCAGACGAGGACTTCCCGCGCTTCCAAATGTCTCTACGTTTCACCGTGTTGCATTTTGCTTTTCATTTATCGCGGACGGGTTAGCAGTCCGACTCGCATCGGTCTCCAATCCGAGAGTGCCGCTCCGGCAGCAGGACGCAGCCGTGAGAACTGCGTGAGCGTGCGGCAGCTGGCGGCGCGGCACGCGGGACATCAGAGGTGGATCCACAAGAGGGATCATACCACGTTTTTCAGGCTACACCCAGACCCACTGATGCATTTTTTTTTTTTTAATCTACCCAATAGAAATTAATGGAAGAAATTTGGTAAGTTGCTTTGCATTAGAATACTAACAATAACAACAATAATAATGATAATAATAATACAAAATTACAAAATAATATCACCCCTTAAATAGTTTATACAATGTTTTGCAAAAGTTTTCACATCTATTGAACTTTTTTTTTTTTTCACATTTTATCACATTACAGCCACTTGCAGGTTACATGGCCCACCAGCATTATGCATTGCAAAACTGTCCATTATATTATTTTTTTTCCAGATAAAGATCTGATAAGTGTTAACAGCATTTATGTTAACTGCCTTCAAATATAACACCGCTAAAAAATATCCAGGGCAACTTGTATTTCACATGTGTGGAATGACATCTAACTCGATACATGTATAATGTTTTGCGATGACTTTTAGATAACTGACCCCATCATGAAGACCAAGAAATAACCATGTGGACTAGTTTAAAGCAGTTCAATCTATTATGTTAATATCGGAACAGCTTTTGACAACTTCAAACCTACCAAGACTTGGTAGGTTTCAGCTAACTGGACATTCAAGTAAAGTATCAGAAGTTGGCAGAAGGAACAATTTGGCAAATTAAATCTTTTTATCTAAAAAAAATACTACTTAAGACAATGGTTTTATAAACATATCATTTTGAGCCATCTGTTAGTGTATTGTTTATAGAATCATTCAAATGTATCTTTGGAAGGGAGGGGAGTCACCATTTCTTTGGCATAACTTTGACAGCACTCTGCATCGAATGCATACTTTAAGTTCATTACAGGAAGCAAGTTTTCTCGAATAACATCTCTGTCAGTTGATCATACAAATGATTCTCACTGCTGTAAAACAACCCCAGACAGGCTGCAAGCTCATTAAGTTTAAACAGTCAGAACTTTTTATAGGCCTCTGGCTCATAATCCACTCATAATGTGAAGTGGGATTCAAGGGAATCTGCTTGTGTTTGAGCCAATGGTAGAGGATAATTACAGAAGGAATTAATGAATACCCTACTAAGCTTTGGGAAAAAAGTGAAAAGATAAAAAATCTATATTTGGATTAGCTCACTGAATTATCATTTAATGTTTCTAAGTATCCACACACAAACCAAGGATAATAATTTCACATCAAAGGACATTTTTTGTATGTAGTCACCTAATATCTGGGCTTGGACTGGGCTTGAATATTTAATGGGTCCAGTTTATGTGTTTGTCTGGCTGGAATTTCTTCTGCAAAATATTACGTTAGACACTCTTTTTAAAACAAAAATCAAGATAAAATGCTGCCCTGTTTTTTTTTTCTTTTCTGCTTTCAGTAGGGAGAAATACACATATATCCAGTTGTGTCACCTGTTATCATTTGCAAATTATTGTGTAAAATACATTGCAACTACTTCTACTTTATTTTAGGGCTATATTTCAGAGCAAGGGCTTATTTTCTTTCTCCATGATTGATAAATAAAATATTTATTTATTCAAAAGTCAATCAGTCATATTGTACGTCTGGTCCATTGTGCATGGGTTCTGGTCTATGTTGTAAATGACATAAACCAGAATTTCACACATAAACTACTATTTCCTTTCTGAATTTGTAGTTCATGAGTGTGAAAGTAATAATTATCAAGTTTTATGGTAACAGGATTTTGACTTTCATGTCACTAAGTTTTGAGAATGTCTTCAGGTGGTGAGAGAGAAATCCTAGAGATCAAAGTCTTCAGCGAGAAGAAAAGCTTTCTCTCGTCATGCCTTCTATGGCTTAATAACAATAGACATTTCGAACAACTGTAGCAAGAAAGACTAATGAAATACCTAAATAGCAATCTTTAAATAGATCTATTCACCATGAACAGGAACATGTGCTTTAACATTTAACATTCTATACATCATGTTGCTCCTTTATTCTGACTACACCAGGTTTCTGTTATTTCTGCAATAGTGCATAACCTTGTTTGCTGGTTATAAATAATAATAGTAATATACTTTGGAGAGGACAAAACACAACAAAAAACTGTCAGTCACATGCATGTTCATTGTCACGACAGGGATTGCTTATGTCTTCACTAATGGAGCACTACGTTCCAAACAAAGACTGATTTCAATAGGTAAGAGCATAAAAGCATTGAATCATACACATGGACATATTTCAAGTTTTATTTTTTGTCAATTGTGATTGATTGAGATTATAACTCATGAAAACCCAAATTCAATCCAACCCAAGATGAGAATATGATCAGAGAGAAATGAAAAGATGATTTAATTCAGAATGTATATCTGTGTAGTTAAACGTGAATAGAGAAAATATTTCTTTGGGGCTATGTTGCATGAATTACTGTGTTAGTGTTTGTGCCACAGTGACATCAGTCGAGTTTGTTGGCTAGTCAAGCACAGTGATATCATGCTCATTAGAGCAGTTTTTGGTACTTATGAAGCCGAGGCACAAATTCAAACCGGAAGACTTATGAGTCTTCCGGTTTGCCGGAAGCACGGTGATGAGCCGGTGCTTCCGGCTCATCACCGTTGATTAATCAACGCTGGTCAAAGGCACGTCAAGTCCAATCACCGTCCAAGTCCCAGCTGATAAGGAGCATCATCCATGGCGTCTTCCACTTTCCAGCAGAGCTCAACCCACCTCCACCCCTTCACCTCCACTCGCTCGGCCATCCGGCCGCATCCTTCAAAGCCTCCACCACCAGTGTCAGGTCTCGGGCGGATGACGTTGCTTTCAGCATATGGAATGCTCATCCGAGCCCATCGCAAAGTTTGTGATAATCGATGTCCTCAGCCGGGGCCCGAGCACAAAAGGCTCTAATTTTGTATGTCAATAAACTCTTCTAATGGTTTCCCTTTCCTCCGTCTGAGTCTCTCCAGATTGAATCGGTAGTGTGAAAAGGTGCCAAGTCCTGCTGGAAAATTAAGTAATCATCTCCATAAAGCTTCTCAGCAAAAAGAAGCATGAAATGCTCAAAAGTTTCCTACCTACTGACTTTGGACTTTAAAAAAACACAACAGGCCAACATCAGCAGGTACCATAGCTCTCCAATTCATCACTGGATGTGGTAACGTCAAACAGAACTTAAAACGGCTTTAGATTCTGTGCTTGCCCTTTTCTTTCAGACTATAGGAGCACATCCAACTAAAATACAAAATTCACTTTGATCCGAAAAGAGGACTTTGAACCACTGAACAATGTTCTTTTTTCTTTGTAGCCCAGCAAAGATGTTGGGCCAACCTGAATGTGTCAATAACTCAGTACATGATATACAATTCCAAAATTAAAAAATCATTTTTCAAACATACTGACCCTATAAAATGTACAGATTTTCTGACAAACTGATGTTTGGTTTTTAACATGTAAGATCACATACTAATAATGAGTGAAAATAAACACCAGAAGTATAGCTCTCTTTGTCATGATGTAGGTTGGTGTGAAGGCCGATCATAATGCAGCAAGATGTTGGGAGCAAGTAGATTTATGAACATATTCCAAAACTAATGAACTAATGACCCTCCGCTCATCTCCACCGGCTACAGTGTTTGTCTTTTAACACTAAGTAAAGTTCTGGAATTTGGTGGAGTGAGCTGCCATTTATGTTTCCTTAGTTTTCTCATGTTTTTCTTAATTAGGAAGGTGAATTTTTGTTACTTAGTTTATTTACTTTCAATTAGGCACGTTTGTTAATATTCAGATCGCTTCCTTTTGTTTGTTGTTTTTAGCATTATCATAGCTGACTCTGAAGCCCGTTGCTACACTTGTAAGATCTTAATCAAAAACACATCTTTTTAAAATAAATAACATTGTAAAATGTTCAACTTCGTGTATGTTAGCTGCTTGGGATATGAAGAGGATGGATGCTTCGTGATCCTTCATGATCTGGCCACCCCTAGATGAGTCATAACACGTGTCATTAGAAAGGGAGACACAATCTGCAACTCAAAAGGGAAATAAGAAGAAAACAGTAGTCATACAATTACGAGCCTTTCCGAGAAAAGGAACGTTATTGCATTGTGGGCTGAGGCAACTCTTACATATCATTTTATTGAATTGGACTGCCAAAATGCAATAATGTCTGTAAGTTCATGTGTCAGATAAACAGACCTGAGCTTTCGCCTTAATTAAGTGAGCTTAATTTAGGAATGTAAGTACCTTGACAGACGCACCTCTTGCCTAATATCCTACTGCAAATCGGAACACTCCAGTGAGAACACACCCCAATTATTTTCTAATTAGAACTGTTAGTCTGAAACGGGTTAAGATCTGTGAGATAGAGCTGCGATTTCTCATTTCGAGGGCCAAATTGCCTTTGTGGCAGGTATCTTGCAAAAAATCAAGAGGTACCTTTTTTTCCACCAACCCTTCTTGCTGCACACTAATAACTGTCTTTCTGGAGCATTTAACCTTGAGCCATTCGGTCATTTCACTTAGAAACCTGAGTTTTGAACCACGAAATAGAGGTAATCCTCTGTCTGACTGGAGGATACCAACCAGGATTCTTTAGGACCATTCAGTTATTTAGATTGCGGATATCATCAGGTAAATTTGACAGGAGTCTTTCATCAGACGCTCATCACATTTTTGGTAAATTTGTAAAAATTTTACAAATTATTTTCTGAAAATCTTGCTAAGTCAACTTTCTGTGACGTTATCCCCAAAAAGTGTGCTTTTACAAGTAAATGGTTTCATTTTTGAATACCATTAATCATCATCAATGGTCATGTTGTTCTGGATGAAACAATCCTGTAATCCCACTGGCATTCTGTAAAGGTAAACTTGAAAGCTGTAGCACTTGCCATTGATCCGCATTCTACATTATATTTGTGGTCATACGTGTTTAGGAATATGCACTTGTGGTAAGAAAAACACGCATCTATGTTCAGGTGGACCCTATTTAAGTTTTTTATTTCAGAAATATAGTTCTTTTTTTGTTTTGTTTCTGTTCAAAGAGCTGAAAACAAATTTGGACGAGAGTACTTTGACGTGTCACACTTTTTCCAGCGGATTTGTATAACAGTCATCACCCAGAGGTTGTAGTCACACTGGGGCTTTGGAGAGACCTTCTAAAAGAAAATGACAGTGACAAAGTGTCAGCTTCAAACTTTGCCAACTGAAAAAAAAAGAAAAAAAAAAAAACACGTTTTTGGTGTGTGTTTGTTCGGGGAACGAGCGGGTGCGGCTTGGTTGTGTGTAAATGGATGCCCTTGAGGTGTTTTTTTCAGTAATCTGCATGTATTATGTGCTCTTCTGTCTATTTTTGTGTTTACGTGCCAATCTGTCTGAGCAAAGGAAAACCACTTGAAGGAACATATTTGTGTAGGAGCGACATGATTAATATGTTCACATATTTAGCCTGAAGTTAATGAGCTTAGGTGATTTTAAAAACTGAATTTAAAATAGATTTGTCTTGTGTTATGATGAATGAGCTTCTCACAGCACCGTACACTAATCTCGATGCTTAAAAATATTTATTTTCTTGTAGATTTACATGCAAAAAATTCTAAGTTTTCTCATAATGCTGAACATGACAACCAGCATTGGTTGTGCCAAGAATGACACCTTGCGAAGGTATTATCCTGACAAGAACAGAGAGTGTCAAAATTATTACAAATTTTTATCTTTTTTCCATAAATAATATCTAATTAGTTAAGAGTTTTAATACTGGATGCTATCTTATCTTAAAATGGTTGTCTATTTTTAATTTTTTTTAATAAAGTTATTGGTTCATTCTACTCACAACAAGTGTCTGGGGTAGTAGGAACAGATTCACTCTGACTGAGGCTCAATATTTGATATTGTACGGGACGTCTATGGGCAAAACATCTCAATCTCAACCCAGAACAGAAGGATCATGTATTCCAGGAGACAACATCGTCAGCATGTTCAAGGATTCGTTGAGCTTACATGAGTTACAGTAATTCTTTTGCATCAGACAGATGTTTTGAAAGCTGTGGTCCAGATCTGCTTGATACTGCATGACAAGCTCTTTTAAATAATTCATTAAATCCATGATGCTTTCTTTTCTAATCTTTCCTCATTCCTTTTTCTGTTTGTCATAGGTTTAGAATCAGTTGCTCTAAATTTGTAGTGCTCAGTTTGGTGTTAACTCTTTTTTTTGTTTTCTTTTGCCACATGAAACCGTAAAAATCCTGCACGACTGCTGAAAACAGACACTTATCCTGGTGTTATTGTCACATAGGTAAACTTCAGAAGCCCTGTTTTTGTACCCTGAAACTGAGCACAGGGAATCACAATAATTTGGTTTGGGCTTTTATTCCTTGTCTCAGGTACACCCCTGCAGAGGCAGCAGTTGTGACTCTGTCTCTCCCATCTAATGAATAATGCACACTAAGACACCCCCCTGAGTTATCCAAAACCAAGTCCCACTTATCCCTGTTTGAGTGCATTGATTTCTCAACCCTAACCAGCATCTGCAGTGGCTTAAATGTTGCTCCCAGACTGCGGGATGGAGATAAAAGAACAAGCCAAGCATCATGCTTTGTGGAGCACTCATGGATGTTCTCTGGAGATCATTACCTGGCTCGCTCACGAAGGACAAGGCCGCATTATCGGAGTGCTCGAAACATCTGTGATTAAAAAATTTGACTGTAGATCTCTGGTGAGTTTGTGTCTTTTTTTTTTTTTTTTTGCTGTGATCAACTTCAGAACAGATAGCTGACATTTGGCCCCGGTGAGGCTTAACATATTTCAAGGTGAGGGCTTCCTGTAAATCCTTTGTAATTATCTGCTGGCACAAAGGAAGAGCATTTAATGAGCTTTGGACGATGACAATGAAATAGACTCAGCAGAGAATAACTGTCATCTATCACAGCCATGAACATCACTTACCCCAATGATTAAAGGCACCGTCTATTGAAGTCATGACTGTATACTATTGAGTAAAAGAAACATGCAATTAGAAAATATTCGAACAGCAAACATTTGTATTTGTTAAAAGATTTTAACCTGCTTCATGTTTTACTGGAAACAGTTGAACGCTTAATTTTTTAAGTTAGAATCAATATGCTTTGTATTCATCCGAAAAGCTTTGCAGAAACAGAATCAGACGAAATTTTCACAAGTCACAGCATTGAGAGAGAAATAATTGGGATCTAAAGAGAACAAGTCTGTTTTTTTTCCCAAAGTTGAAACCCACAGTTCTGTAAATCTGTAAATTGATCTGAACAACTTTAATAGCCTGCAGTTGCTTCTCCTGTTGCGCAGAAAGGTACATCTGTCATTACCTTGCAAAATTTATTCATATTTTGTCAGTTAACAACCACCAAAATCAATAATTTTTGGGGTGACAAACCAAAACAAACTGTGCACAATTGTGAAGTGGAAGGTAATGTTTTTCACTTTTTAAACATGGAAGTAGGCTGTGTAATTAGCCCTCTAACACAAACCCTTCTACAACCATCTTTGTCGCAATTACAGCTTTTGGACTGAACCTCCAGAGACTCTAGTCTAAATGCTGGAAACTCTACTTTGCAAAGTAGCTGAATCTTAATCAGATTGGACTGAGATCTACGAACACCCAACTTCAAGTCTCACAATGAACTCTGTATTAGATTTAGAGTTGGACTTTGGCTGGGCCATTCCAGCCCTTGAATTTGACCTAAATTATACCAGTCCTGCCTGGAAGGTTGTGATCACTGCCATGCAAAACAAATTAACTTCTGCCCCAGTCTCAGGTCTGTTCCAGCCTCTTATGAGTTTTTAAGTTTAAATATATATATATATATATATATATAGAGAAAAATATACATATATATATATATATATATATATATATATATATATATGGGGAAAATTGCCCTGTATTTACAACAGTTTGTCTCTACACCCATTCTGAGCAACTTTTCTCTGCAAATAACAAAATGCAAACCCATTCACATGTCCCACCAAGTGTGACAGTAGCCAAGCCAACTGTATTTATAAACCCTTTTAAAAATGACAATAGGGGTGGTGTCTTTAATGTAATATGCAGTGTGACTGCATATTACACTATGGTGGAGAATAGCTCTCTCCGCCGATTATGGTCTTACATGTAGTTTCCTCTGACTGCTGTGCCGTCTTCCATGTGTTGCTGTGCCCTTCATGGCTTGTGGCTAAAAAGGTGATGCATTGTGGTCGTCGACAATGTACAAATAATTCTCTTGTTAACAGATTCTCCCTCCTGAGCTGTGTCTCTGTTCAGCTCCTCCAGAGATACCATAGCCTTCTTGACAGCTTCTTTGAGTAACACTGGCAAGAAATGTTGAGGAAAGCTTGCAAGATTTACCTTCCAACATGTATTTTCAAATGGGGGATTGAACAGTGAGTGCTGTGAGAGTTTCAAAGCATATGTAATATTTAAATCTGGTTACATCTTCGCATGCTTTCTCTCTGACCTGCCCGATGCGTTTTGTTGTTCTTCCGTTCATTCACAAATGTTCTTTAACAAACATCTCATGTCTTCGCAGAAGATCTGAGTTTAATTCACTTTTTGTAAAATTAATTGTTTTTTTATGGGTGTTGTAGTGACGAGGAGCAAACAGTTATGAATAATAATTTCCCTTACACTATGCAATCGTGCACTACATTATGTTGTACAAAAACAAAAAAATCCAAGTAAAACAAATTGAGGTCTGTGTAGGTAGCAGGAAAAATGTGAAAATGTTCAAGGGGTGTGAATACCTTTGCATGGCACTGCAGATTAAAATACACAGCTTTGAATCCAACATTTCTTTCAGATGTCTCCGTCTTCTTTCTGATGATGACTTTTTTTTGTCATTTCCTTTTTCTTTTTTTTAAACTTTTTTATGTCAAAAAAGTCCCTTTTGATAAGGAGGAAGACTACTTGGACATGATAGCATGCAAATCAGAATCGGACACGTTCAACTGATTTGAGTTTTTTGAGTAGTGTACATTTTTATTTCCACAAGAAATAAGAAATTTATGCTAATACATAAAAAAAAAGAAAAAAAAACAATAGGAAAAAGTTTAAAGACATGATTCCACCTCTTGAGTCTAATTGTAAGAATCAGAAAAATGATGAGTGGCCTCCAGTAATTCAGCTCAAGGGAGCATTTTTCACTGTGTTCAAAAATGTATAGAAATCAATATTTAATCTGAGCCAAATATTGGAAAACACACAAAAGAACCAGAGATACAAAATGCCAGACAGATAGCTTGGTGTGGTGGGAATAGAAGACTAAGCTTTTAAAAAGAGTCAGAAATAAACACCTGAAAAAATCCATTCATTATATCAGTGATATAATGAATGGTTTATCATTTGATCAACCGATGTCCCCAGACTCCGAATTTAGGAAAAAGTAACTCAGCATTTAAAACAAACAAATAAATAAAAAAATAATCACCAAGATTTTGATGGAAATAAAACAGGAACTAAAGAAATTCATTCAAGAGCGAGAGCAAAGCATCACAGGTGCAGACAGCCCTACGCCACATCGACACTCGTCTTGGCTAAGGTGACCTCGGCAGCAGACAAAGCAATACGTTTGCATGACATCACGTCTGGTGGGAGAATGATCAACATGGTAATTCATGCCTGCACGGTACTATGTCTTGTCTGTCTGAAATAAGGCCAAGCATGTGTGTGTGTGTGTGTGTGTGTGTGTATGTGTGTTTTTTTTTTTCCTCACAGTCTGAAAACTATGTCTTCAGCTTGTTCTAATAGGTTTTGCATCAGTGAATGTAGGGCTTACAGGTGGACGTCTTCTCATCTGAACATGCACACACACAATTTGTCAAACAATACTTTAGTAAAAGGTGTAATTCATTTTGGTTCCACCTATCTGTGAGATAAGCTTTTTACCTGAGGACATCTTCTCAAGTTTTCAGCAGCCACAAGTATGTTAGATGCTCAAAAATATGTATTTATGTGTGTACTATAGATGTAATCTTTCATTTAACAGATCAATTAAAACTATGAATTTACACGAAAAACAATTTGAAACGATTCAGATGCTTTAGTTACAATTCTTCTGTCTGACCCAAAGCACATTATTTCTTATGATTCTTCAGTGTCATTTATGTTTGTGTTCCTTCACCAGTGTCTTGCCTTGCTAAGTTTATAGTTATTGTTAATTTGGACTTGTTGCATGTGTTCATACCTTTGTATTTAGTTTCTTCAATTATTCTTTGCACAATTGATTTTGTTCCCTTCAATCAGTGTTATTCTTTTACTTTTGACTCATAACTTCCCTGAGCCTATCTGTGTTTTCCTATGGATTTTCCCTCAACCTGCCAGTTTGTTTCCTCTCTCAGCTGCTCCCAATCACCTGATTTCTACACCTGCATTCAATCTCATTTTCCACTCCTTTCTCTGTGTATAAATAGTTTTCTGGTCTCATTAGTTGTGTTTCCACCATTTTTTTTTTCAATGCATAGTTTCAAGTATCTCATTAGAAAAGGTTGAAGGAAACGACAAATTAAAAAAATAGAAAGAAAGAAAAAAACTTCCTGAGTTTTTCAAGAACTTTTACACTTGATTGAGGTGGTTTGTGGCTTTTCCAGCCAGAGTTAATCTACAAGTTAATCTTCAAAAGTCTCTACATGGTCGAGTCAAAGTGCTGAAGTTTAGTTATGCAAAACAAAAATCTTATCAATTAGTTTGACTTCCAAGTTAATATTGTTTAATTTAATTACTTAAAAGACACTAATTTGCAAAAAATGTCAACTCAAATTATGTTACTAGGCAAAATAATTTAACCTCATATTCTTGTGTATATATCTACAATCAAGTTAAATCACATAAATCATGATTTGATCCAAGTTGTTCATATAATGTCAAATTCAATTTAGGATGCCAGCTGGTAAAAAGTTACCAACACAGCCAGTTCCATCAACGTCTGGGACGAGATAATATGGATTTAACTATGAAGACACACTGAGAGAACAATCTACAGCAAGTAAAGCGCTGTATGAACATGTAAGATATTAGCTGCTTATAACCTTTGAACAGATGCTCAATTTGAACTTTTCCTTTAATGACTGGCTACCGGGACTGCAGCCACGATTTTTTAAAAATCATTTGGTAATGTGGAGGTGGGCGTAAGTAACCTTTAAAGTGTTGGATGCTTGCATGCAAAATTATTTATTAATTTTCTATTAATCCTGTAACAAGAGGGATTGTGTGTCATGAAAGCAGCTGTTATAATAACTATTTTATATTTGCATGTTTTTAGATGCTTTTCATTGGGATTAGAACAATGTGTTGGCAACCTTTTCTAGATTGTCACCAAAGAAAACGACCAAGTGAGAGACGGACAGACGGCCTCACAGTTGGCTATTGCATCATCTTGCCAGGGTTAGGAAAGGTCAAAGAGACCACATGCTTTCTATGCATAGTCATCTCACTGATCTGTCTCCAAAAATTTCCCATTGAGCCCTAAACAATAATAAGAAGGGCACCGGTTGTTGTTTTACTCTTGCTGTAAAGGTTTTTTGCCATGTTACCTAAGCTGTCAAATGTTGTGAAGAGAACTGAATGCACAATAAAGCCAGGTTTTACAAGTTACAGCTGAAAAACAAACCAAATCCAAAAAAAAGGGGGGGGCACAGTTAAAATTTGTTTCTGTGAGATATGCTGCACGAGAGCTTAGTTGCAGTCATTGGAATTCATGTCATACAAATTGCATCATAGCAGTAAAAAATAAATAAAAAATATTTTGATAATTTTCTTTTTTGTGAAATCGTTTCCAAGAACTGCTGATGCACTTGCAAAAATAAATCTATCAGGTCTTAAAATCCACGCTCAGCGATCTGTCACGGAATTTGTTTATTATCAACAAAATATGCACAGCATTTTTTTGTTGTTGTTGCTTTCTTTTCCTGAATTTTATGGTAAATGATGTCCTCTGACACTTCTGTTATATAAAATAACAATGAACTTTTAGAAAAACAAAAACTGGAGACTGTTTCAAAGAGTCAGTCTTTGTTGAATCCTCTGAATTTGTAACATCACTTGATACATGTATTTCTCATTCTCAGCTCTGTTGTCACCTGATTTGTAATATAGAAACTAGAAACATCCCCTCATTCTCTTTGTATAAACAATCTTTTATTTATGCTCTTCAGTCTCAATAATGCTGAAAAGTACAAGAAATCATTTTCCATTGAGTGGTTGGTAATTTCATTTGACCACTGCTACCATCCTGATCACTTTAGGTGAGAGAAATTAGTTATTTTCTACCTTTGTGGTCAGTGACTAAAACAAATTGTTCTGTGTCACATTAAATGCATAGTCAAGGGAGCATAAAGTCATGGATTCCTAATGAATCACAAAAAAAAAATAGTTTTGTCCAAATTGGCCTGACTGGCAAAATATATTCCACAAAAACTCTTTAATAAATTTATAAAACCTTTTCAGGAAAGCGTATATGTGTGGTATCACACATATAACATAAACATGAGGCAGTGGATGCTAAAAGGCAAAGCTCGCAGACATGGGTAAACACATATATCCCAGTTACAAGTAGAGCCCCCCCCCCCGTAGGCTAGAGGATCCAACTAAAGGTAGAGCACTCAATGAGGGGCGTTATAATAATACGTGTCAAAGCCAATGATTCTGCATGAGTTGATAACAAGAGTCGAATGAGTGTATTTGTACCCAACAGAGCAGAATAATGGCTGTTGGAGATGATGGTGTTGTTGGGTAGGGTGAGGGAAATGGGGGCGAGAGAGACAGAAATGTCTGGAAAGGTTGCTGCCAGGAAGTTGGACATATATAAAAGCTATGCACTGGGAATGGTCACTGCCCAAAATCGAGTTACTGTATGTTAACATCTGAGACTAACTTTTACAGAAAGTAATTACACAGTCCCAGTCTGCAACCTGTCCTGGATGGACCCCCTAGCGGCCATTGCCTGATAGCTTGGATAAGCTCCAGGTCCCATCTACTGTTTATTGTCATCTCCCTAAACAGAAAAAGGGAGGTTTCAGAAAAGGAATAAATTAGTAATTAAGCAGCTGTTGTTTGGAATCCTATAAAACACTAAAAACAAAGGAGATTAAGCTGTGTCTATAACTGGAGGTTGCTGATTTACTACTTGCTTTAAGAAATGCCCCATCGCTGCAGAGACAACAAGGCGATGGATCAAGCTGCATTTTAAAGGAGCAAGTATTATCCACCCCCCCCCCTCTGTTTGACCCTGTTCAGTCGAAACACAGATTTGTTGTATCGGGCGATGGGTGGCCCTGAAGCACTGTTGTGAGATAAAAGTGTTGACCTCTTTTGGACCACTACAATCATCTGAATTAAAGCATTTTTTTCTGTTGTGATATTTTGCCTTATGCAGTAGAAAGAGATTAAAGAGACATTCAAGTGCCAAGGTGTAGTTTGTACAGGCGTAACTATAGGCAGCTGTTACTTTTCCTGGAGTAAATAACTTGTGTGTTTCATAAATCTGGACTTGATGGCTTCAAAGACAGAAACTAAGGGCCAGTCAGGAAGCGACAACTACTTTCTGACTCAAATGCCACTGCATTTCATGACAAATTTACAGCCCTTTGATGAAGGCACCTTTAAAGCTTTGACACATTTCCATTGGGCAAATATTCACACAGAAGCTGATTAATATTTGCACAACAAGTGGAGGTAATTGGTGGTGTGTCGCCAATTATCTACCTGCGCTTCCTGTGAACTCTTTCCCTTAACAGCAATCGTTTAAGTGAATAATTAAACCAAAATTCATTAGCAAATAAAAAGAGGCGTATCATGTATTTTCCAGGCACTGAGTGACATTTTGTAGCACAATCGAGTAAGTGTTGCCTTCAGTTGTAAAACTGCTCAATACATCAAAAATAACTTCAAAGAAATTTGCATCACAGCCGTATCTGAGGCCTTGAAATTGGTCAGCAACCAATTTCAGAAACTAACTCTTTCAGACACTCCTTCTTCTTCCACAGTGCTTCTCCATCATGCCATTCACAACTCAGGAGTTCTCAGGAGTGTTGGACTGAGAAGTAGTTTGTATAATAAGCTGAGCAGACACACAGTCCCACCAGGTGTTTGCTGATTGCTGCTGCAGCCAGTCTGGTGGAACTGTGTGTGAGAGGTGCACACTGTGGGGCAGGAGCTTGGCTGAGCTGGTAACCTAGAACTTTTCATCTTTAGTTTGTGATGACTATGGCAGGCTGCAGCTAAATTTAACTGCAGACCTACCCAGGTACACAAATACACCTGAAAGAGACAGAATGCCAAATTGGCCCTTGCCCTTTACATCATGTGCCCTCATCAAACACATACCCTTGAGTGTCCTTGAAATGTCTTTTTACAACCATTTCCGGGGTTCGAAGCCTTCATTGTCGCCATACAGACTAAAAGTATCTGGGTTCTTAGTGAATATATAGAGACAGAGCAGAGCAGCAGATCACTGTATTTAACCCCGGCAGCAAGCTCAAAAATTTCACAGAACTTGGCAGCTGATTTCCTTTTTTTGATTTATTATTTTTTATTTTTGTAATGAGTATAACAAAACATACAATTGGGTGCTTGGTGGGCAGTTCTGTGCTAGCTGGTGTGAAGAGGCAGCACCTGGCCACTTGAAATGGGCTGCTCGAGGGTAGCCGCGTTGAAAACTGAAGCGAGATCAAACAGCGAATGATTAAAAACATCAGAGAAGGTTACAGAGCCGTTCCTTCCCGGGGACAGAGGGCCGCATGAGGAACCGGCAAATGGCTGAAGTGTGTGTCGGTCCTAGTGAGAGCGCACGTGTGTCTCAGCTCTTACTGCTGAGGAAGTTTATTATCGCACTTCAGCAAGTCTGGAGGAATAAGTTAGTTTCAGCTCTTTTTAGAGTCTAAATATCTTTTGCTGTCACCAGTTTGGCCAACGTTTCTTATGTAAAGCGCTCTTCATTTGCAGCCGCACAATACAGCGTGATTGCAGGAATTTATATTGCTATTTACCCAACATTTATTTTTTACTATTAACCACCATTAAACAAGGTGAAACGCTCTTGCTTTGGGTTGAGAAACTGGATGCAAATCAGAAAAATCAGAAATGCTTTAAATTGGGAATGAATTGGATACAATACATTGAACTTTGTGATTTAATGACTGTTGTTTTCAAGAGTTCTGGGAAGTTTTCTCCTTATTTTGCTCTGTAATAAAAATAGGAAGTTAAATTATAATATGTATAGCATTGTCAAAATGTTTTGCCTGTTTTGATTCAAAGAATTTTGAATTCAGTTCTGCCGCGCCTGCTTTGAGATGTCCAGGTCTTGCTGTTTGACTCTCTCCAGTCTATTTCCATGATTCCTTTGTATTCATGCAGTCCCTCCGTACCTCAGGCCATGCTCCCACTCAACTGCAGCACTTTCAGTTAATTAGACTAACCTGTTCACTGTTTCATCATCACTTCTCTCTGTATATAAGCTCTCGTTCATTCACTCATTGATGAATCTCCTTGTCATTGTCTTGTGCTCTCGGTCCCTCTTGTGTTCTCCTTGTCTTTGTTCTCGGTCTAATACACCGTGTTTGTGTCCTACCCCACTGAAACATATATTTGCATGACAAAAAACTGGTGTAATGACTATTAACCATCTTGTAAAAATTAACAAACAAGTAAAGCTGCATATTAGCATGATCAGCTTTTCAGTACAAAACTTACTCTTTGTTTCACTGTCTCAGCCCATCAAGCAGGACTAAATCAATTTGTAAAGTGATAATTGACAGCCTCAGAATAGTCAAGACTGCCAATAAGAACCATTTGGAAATACTTAAATCATTTGAATGACGACTACTGCCAAAAATGTTAAACTTATTCATCATTTTCATTTAAAAGGTAATAAAGATGATGAAGAATGATATTTCACCTGACTTATTATTGAGGCAGTCATTTGGGGGGAAAAAATACTTACAGATATAAAATTTTATTTGTGTGATGGATTCCTCTTTACCAGCTGAGTTTTGATAAAATGATAAAGAACAACTAAAAAACCTAACTGGAGTGGAAAAAAAGCATCATCATGGAGTCCAAAGCATTCTTACTGTATTTTGCAATTGTATGTCCGTAACACTATACTCATGTCATTTACAAAAGTTACATAAAAACAACGAATTCAATTCAGTGGAAATAATAACAACAACAATGTAATGTCAAGAATGTTAGTCAGAAAGTTCAAAGAAAGCAGAACCTCTGTTAAAAGTCACTACAATTTATATGCCAATATCACCTCATCTCTATGCTTTTTACATGCTGCTTGCCACCACTCACACAAATATTACTGCATCACAGGGGAATCTTCATATGGTCTTTACTGACTGAAGTAAAAGAATGCAAAGATTAACAAAAAAATGTGAAATTACAGACCTTGTATTTAGTTAATTTTAGCCACTTAGCTTATGATAGTAAAAGACTTTAAATGAATGCAGAGTTCAAGGTAGATGTATTACTGCTACAGTTTCATCCATAACCTTATAAGTCCAGAGCTGTTGAGGACATGTAAGAATTCTTGCAAAACTGTAAAATAAAATGAGGGCAGGAAATAGTATCTATAGAGCTGAAAAGAGAGTTTGGTTGCTTTCATCAACTTTGAGAGAGGTAATAACTATTGCTAGTCCAGCGGACATGATAAGACAAAAACAAAGAAAAAGACTGCGGCGAGCTATGCATTATACAAGCCCAGCTTTTATCTAGTCTTCTCAGATATTACTCTCGAACAGATAGAGAGGCCCTTGTGATTATGTGGACAAGAAAAATATTGAATTTTTTTTCTGTATGGAAAATACTTATTTTAACAGTCACTGCCTAAAAGTCCCTGGAATCTTAAAAGACGAGCCTCCATAGAGAGCTTGGAGGTTGCTGCCCCGCAGTCTTTGATATATTGAACAACTTGGATAACAGAATGCAAATTTCTATTCCTCTGTCACAGCTAGTCTAGTACTCCATAACACAGCATCTTGATTTTTACCCAGAAATGGAGTTAATGCGTTAACTTAAGTTCGGGAGCAGGACCACGCCCAAATCTCTCTCTTGATCATTATTCAAAAAAACCATTCTTCTTCACATAGGAGCTGCATCTTCAGTATCCAGTCAGACTATCTCCGATCAGATGATTAAGTTTTAAGTTGCTGGTCATCCCAGGTGTACCGTTCATGCATCCGTAACAAGCTCAGCGATTAATTATTCTCTTCTCTGTTCAATTTAAATCAGACTCTATTGGGGGTCCTATGCTGGCTCGGAAAAGTAAGAGGAACCGTTTCCTGAAGACCAAACCCCAACGCAGAGTCTTCACCTCTCAAGCTCTCCATCATTCTTCCCAAATAACCAAATCAAGATCATTCATCCCTTCATTTCATCATCCCCTCATCCCTTCATCCCGTCAACTCTCCATCCCTTCATCGATTCATTGATAAATCTTTAAACATATATCTCTGTGGCGTGGTCCTTGCTAGTGAATGCTCAAAGAAGCAGATGCTCAAATGTTTGTGGTCATTTTGTGACCACAAACATTTTAATGTCAAACCAACACAAAACAATCCCCAACTCATTTTGAATATTTTTTTTTTTCAATTGACAAAAAGACGAAAAATGTGGCTTGACCAAAAGTCAATTATTTTGTAGGATCAGTTTTAAATTTACCAACAGCACCTTGTCACTCACGCTATGTCTGTCACAGTGACAGATTCTTCTTTACAAAATATCTCCACCATGGCTGAAGAGCATCAATGCACAACAAGCTCGAGGGCTATTTTATGTAGCATAAAAGGCTGTGGGGAGTGCAGTGGCGTGTGAGTTATTTTTTAGTTATTTTTGTTTAGAAGAAGAACAACCATCCATGCAAGGACAACAAGTTAATATAAGCAGAAACCTCCCTGTCGCAGTGACCCTTGGAAAGAATTACCCCAGTTTCAATGAAACAATCTACTCAAGACCTAAACACACATTCTAGTTTTTCCATTTCGTGTCTTCACTTCTATTAGTAAAATATCAGACACGGAAATACGGAAAAGCATCTTTGTAAACCATTGCCCACTCACTATCTTCAGCAAGTTGCATATATCCAATTCGCTGTAGCATTTCCTCAGGGCTACTGCCATTAAAACCTTAAACCGAGTTTACACGAGGCCACTTGCATTGGATTGAGATAGTAAGGGCAGTTTTGATTTCAAGGGAGAACACTTTGACTTCTTGTAGGGCAAATTGCAGTCAGCGTGGGTGGGGAGGGGAAAAAAAAGTAGAAGAGTCTCCTGATGCATTCTTGAGTAGCAGTGAGTGGACCCGCATCTATTATTTATCTCCCCTACCCACCATTATGTTTGTAATGAGCTGGTTTAATTCACTGGACAAACAGGCTTACAGCAGTCATGTATCAATAAATGTTAATTATCCTGGCTCCTGGTTGTGTCTCACAGTGCCTGAGCACTGCAGCACTGGCCTGATTGCTCCAGCGTGCAATCCAATACGTTCGACGTTGATGCTGCCTCAACCCAGGAACGTGTTGTGTGTTGTTAAGACAATTAGGGCTGCCCTTTCAGGGTTTGGGTTTCACATTATGGAGTGCACCCTCTGCTGCTAGAACAATGCTGGGTCATCTGAACTGTCTGTAAATAAGAGAAATGGATCAACATCAAACCATTGTCGTTCAGTGCTCATGGCTCAAGTGTTCTCACATTACTAATGCAGAAAAAAATTTACTGAGTATAAATCGAGTTCTTGAGATTGGTTCTGAAATGAGTCATATATTTCAATGCACGCGTCCCTTTTCTTCTTACTGTCGTTCACGATATTCTGCATGGTGAAATAAGATTTTCCTGTCCATCCATTATCTAATCCTGCTTAGCCTAGCAGAGCCGCGAGGGGGCTGGTGCCGGTCTCTGCAGTCATTGGAAAAGACACGACCTGGCTCCTGCGTGTGGGTGTGTGTGTGCGCATGACATGTATGCACTCCGATTTAGAGAGACTGGTTGACCGAGTCGTGCATTTGGAAGCCAGTGTACTCAGAGAGTAACATGCACTCTCAACGCAGAAACATCCCAGTCCTGGATTTGATTCCACCAACATGCAATTACAGCTGACAATTAACAGATGTGCATTTAGCATCCTTCCATCAAATCTGAGGGAAAAAAAAAAAAAAAGTTTCAGTTGTCCCTCCACTTTTACACACCATGAAATTAAAGATTGTGGTTACAATATAACAAAATGAAAAAAAAAAATTCCAAGTGTGTGAGTAGTTGTTAAATGCTCTGCATATCACACTTGACAAAAGTGTTAACTGTGATATGCAGTTTTTTAGTAGGAAACATTTCAGTATTTCCTGCTAAAATACAAAAAAACCCAAGAATAATGTTACTTAGATTGACTTTTTCTACTCAAGGATTTTTGTTTGCAAGATTTGTTTTCTTAAGCACTTTTGTAGAAGTGCAATGTACAGAAAAACACAGTAGTTAAGGCAAAACGACCAAAAACACTCAGTTTCAAGCAGAGGAGACATAGTGATTATGTGAGCAAGAATTGGTGCTCTGAAAGGGGATGATGGCATGAATTCAGGATTACAATAAGAGAAAATGTCTTACTGTGAAAAGGGTCACAGTTGTATTCAGGAATAGCCGAAATTGAGTCCTATTGTTATTTTTCAGGTAACACCAAGCTGCACAAAACATGTACTTTTCTAGCACTGGCACAGTATTTTGGGAAATGAAACATATAAAGAGAAGAGCTGATGGAACAATAATTCCTCTCCCAGAACCAAACAGTGTCTGTGTCTTACAGCCTTATGTTGTTGCTGCATGCTACTATTCAATAAAATTATCTGTTTTTTTCCCCCTGTGGATCTGTGTAACGCTTCGGTTAGCAAACTTTGTGAGTCCACCATAAGACATAAATTAGCATAATATTGTAAGCTAAGACTTTCTTTGCACGCTGACATATTTTATTTTCATCAGATTAACATTACTTAGCATTAATTTTATATCAATCAGTTCATCCAACCATCTCATTAATGTGACAAGATAGTTTTTTTTTTTTTTTTATAAAGACGTGGTCCCTGGAAGTATACTGAAAAAACTGAGGAGACAAAACGTGACTAGGTCTCATAAAGAGATTTTCTAGCAGTACTTCTTAAGGCCCACTTCAACATCAACTTTAGCATAACCCCTTTAGGAATTTTTACCAATTTTTTTTCAAAAAAGAATACTAAAAAAAAACATTCAGGTCCAAACATAAGCTCACAAACCCAGCACTGGAGGAAAACCGAGAACAACTTTCAGAGGGTAGAAATTCAGCAAAAACAAACAGATTATTCATTTTTATTAACTTCTACTTATCCTATGGTTAAGAGAATGTTCTCTGCTGAAAACAACAAGAACTTTGATATGTCTTATCTGTTTGTTTGAAGCACGATTACATTACACAACAATAAATAAGACTGAATTTATCCGTGGAAAATGTTTCTTCCACTGGTTCAAAAACTGACAAGAGTGTGGCACCACTGCAAACCTACAAAGACCTGCATATCTCTAACCTGATAATCTACAGCCAAGAGGCCCATGAATTAATTTTTTTGGCAAGGAGAGCTTCTCTTTTTTTAATTATCATTTTATCTCACGATAGTCTGTCATGCAGAATCTCCACAACACACACTGAAGTTCATTGTAATGTAACTACATGCAATAATGTTTCAGGGTATGAACAAATTTGCAAGGCACCATTTATAAGCTTTGGAGCATGTTTCTCCAAAATGGCAGATTTAATGAGCACTTTCTCAATATCAAGCCACCCCAAACAATCGTTGGCATAATGGCAGAAAGGGGCTTGCAGGTAATTTAACGCCTTCCTGTGTATGCTGCTTACTCTGCACCCTTCAAATGGCACTGCTTTATCGTCCGTGCACTTATGTATGTGTGTGTTGTATTATGGAGTGAAAGACACAAGGGGAGACTAAATTTGCCCCTCTGGCCTTTGTAATTATCTGCCAATTTTCTGCCCGTCAGTTGCCTTTATCTTTCCTCTCAGATCTCACCTGGGGGTCGGGGACTGTCACACCGTGGCACATCCGTCTCTCAAAGCGTGCCGGATGAAATGTAGGAGTCCTCCCACTGACCTCTGCCTGCCAGCTCCCTCTTTCCTCTCCCTTTATTTGTTGCCTTGTAACCGGAGACATTTGGAGATACAGATAATTATCAATCAGCGAACTTTGCAGCTATTTGTGCAGGCTGTGTGGAGGAGGAAGTGGATGGGTGTTACTTTCTGGAGCTGACTCAAGGTGGTATGAAATGCAGCTTTTCTTTCTCCACAAACATTCTCTCCTCGCATTTTGTTTTGGTACATGATTGTGAAAATAGAGCCAAAAAGAAATAGGCAGCAACGGTTAGTGTGCTACAAGACTTAGCGTTGAAAATTTACTGGTGTAATATGCATGTCTTTGACGAGGCTTCTTCACACTGGTGGAAGTGTATTTCCTTTTCTGCCAAGTAACTTGACATTTACAGACTGACTGTTAGCTTAAACTGTTGCGGTTGACCTTGACATGCAGTGTGAAACATTCAGACAAACAAAAGCGGGATAAAACTCGTTGAAACAGCCTTTCACAGCTTTCAATCTAAGTCAGGGTCACATATGAAATGAAGAACCTTACGGTAAGCCATAACTGCCTGGCATCACTCAATTTAAAATGTCACAACTTTATTGCTCTCAAATATCTCTGTCAGCCAAAGGGGACAGGCAGTAATTAGAAAACATGTTCTGGCCAAAGAAAGCACGATGAACCTCTCGTGGTACTTAGAAAGATGCTTGTGGGTAAGTGGTTGAAAGGGCCTTTAGTGCATTTTCTTTGTTTGGTCTTTCTGTTGAACTGAAGGGGAACACAAGTGAAACATCTGAACCTTTTAAGATCTCCACTTTTACTCTCAGACTGAGGAAAAGCAATTATTTTGTTTTTTTGAACACAGAAAACATTGACATGCTTGTTGGATCAAACTCCTTTTAGAATCTTCAGATTGTCATAACTCTGATAGTCACATTACGTTCCAAAAGCAATTCTTCTTTGTCAAACCAGATCAGCTAAGTTTCTCTGCATTATGTTTTTTAGACCGCAAATAGCTTTGTCCAGGTTAACCATAATTTTTTTTTTTTTAATAGTAATGCTTCCAAGACTCCAAATAGTGCCAAGAAATTATTTCCCCCATCATAATAGCACCACCACCTGCTTGAATCGTTTAGTCAAGGCCTGATTTAGCGGATGTTTCTGTGTTGATATAACATTTGACCTTAAAGCCGAGATCCTCACCCTGCTGTGTTCCAAATTCAGATTCAGTTTCTCATGTTACTGTGAGTTTAAAGTGTATGTTTATTTTTTAAATGGCACTTGTTTCCACTGAGTAGTACAACACATGTCGATGAAGTTCGGTACGCTGTTTCGCACGTAGTGGCCAGTACCGCAGCAGTCCTGAGCCTCCTTCAGTTGTAGGTTAAGATTCTGGTGTCACAGTTGACCACCAACCCATGCCATACTGCTTAGTTCAAACTAAGCAAAGGGGAATTTTGATACGATTTTAGATAGTTGGTGGATAAATGGATGGACAAGAGTCAAGTCACGTGCAAACTTGGGAATGGTGCAGACTGATTGGAGTAATAACACAGAAGTTCTGGATCTGGGGAGCATTTATCTACTTCCTGAAGAAAGGGAATTCAATTATTTTGGAAGGATTGGATCCGCACAAGAAAATAAAGATTTACTGTGGGACCTCTTTTTTTTTTATTATAGATTTATGTCAAGGAATGTTGCTTAACTCCCCCTACAATCTGTCATTGCACAGTGTCATTGGTGACCTTGTGTGCTTTGTACTCCCAGTTTCCTATCCTCACTTGACAGCAGAGATACCTGGTGTGGTTTTCCATTGCTGTAGCCTTTCAACTTCAAGCTTGGACACGTTGCATGTTCTGAGATTCTCTCTTACAACTGTGAGCCATCATATGTATATATATATATATATATATATTATATCATATATTAAACAGGGCTGAAGTCAGCCAGTGTTGACATTCATTTTCATCGCGACACTCTTCTAGAGGAACCTTGTAACCTCTAGATTAATTGCTGCGGCAAGTCAATCCTGAATTTCAAAAGAATCTATTAAACATCAAAATTCATGAGTTTGGAGCTTTTACCTGGGAAGGCTTTAACGACTGATTCTGTTTTAACAATGTGAGCATATAGTGATGCTTGAAATTCTAAGAATTAGTTTGTAATGGCTTTATACTTGTACCGACAAAACATAAGGTGTCATGTTCTGTGTTTTCTGGGTGTTTATTTTGAGTTTCTGTGTTTTCTGAGTTCTCCATGTTGTCCTGTCTCCCTGATTACCTCCTGTGTATTTAATGTCACCTGTGTTTCTGCGTCTTCGTCTGTCCTAGTCGTTTGCGTCTGTTCTACCGTGCTGTCCTGCTCGTTGCCGGTTGCTACCAGCGTTGAGCCTCAGCATTCTGCTCTGCTGCGCTGCCTGGTTATTGGACTGTTTGTATTTGGACTTTTTCATCATTAAGCCATCCTTATTCTTCAACCTGGGTCCACTGCGTCTGTCTCACCACCTCCTAACTCTGCACTTCTTGACGTAAGGCAGAAAAAAAAAAAAAGTTGGATCGTTTTGTTTTGTCGCTTCATTTTCACAGCATAATTAAATTCTTTGTGCAAATATCAAGTTCTGAAAGTTGCCCTGAAATATAGTTTTTTTTTGTTTTTTTTTTGTAGAATTCTAGTTTTTTTTCATTATTTGATCAGAGTGGTAAGAATATTTTTCAGTAATCAGTGGCATCCTTTTTTTCTGAGCGATAAATGGCTGATGCAGAGGCCCAGGTATTTCTATGACTTAAGTAAACAAGAAGCACAAGAGAACGCATGATGATTCAAACATATGATTCCATCACCTGCAGAAAAAAGAACTAATTTAATTCAGACTTCTAAAATTTCTTGCCTCTTTCTTCTTCATGTGACAGTTATTGAATTTCTTTGCTCCTGATGAAACATTTATGTTCCCCTTTTTGTTTTGCTTTATTCCTTACCTGATTGTGATTTGTTGTGCTTCTGCAGTGCTTTCAAAAGCAGTTTGACAAAATACAAAGGAATGTCTTGAAAATACAACCTTCATCATTTATAAATATTATTTCTCTCTTTTTGAGGGGTATTTTGACATTCCAAATGGCCTTATGTGAAAATAAAAATTGTGAGACAAAATTGAGTCAGAACTCAGCGGGGAAAGTTTTGGGGAAATAAAATGGGCACAATGAACCCAAACTAAGTACAAAAAGCGAATGAACAAACTTTTTCATTCAGTTTGTGGGAGCACAGAATGGTTGCTTTCAGTTTCCAAGACTTGTTGATTGTTATGGTCACGAAGTTCAAGCTTTTTGGAAGTGGATGAGAAATGGAGCTGGTAGACTTTGAAAAGCATAAAACAAGAATTTATGATTCCTTTAACCTGTCTTAGAAAAAAGCACTGCTGTCTGAAGGTCAGGCATTACAAAAACACTTTACAGTCTGCAAGACTCAACGGAATCAGAACAGGTTTGGAGAAAACTGTTTCTGATGTCTCCTGCACCAATTTCACCTACTGTAAAAACCAAAAAATGCAATTTTGTAACATTATTTATCATTGTGTAAGATTATTGTGTATTTAGATATTTCTGTAATAGTAATTATATGAGAAGTTCTGCCTGACAGTAGATAAGAAAGAAAATGCATGCGAATTAATTAGCTTGGTCCACACAGTGTTTTGATCGTTATGTGTGGAAAACCATGCAAGACTGAAGAGGTTTGATATCTGTTCAAAAAGTCAGTAAAATTCACCATTTATCAGCTTTTGTGAAGATTATAGTAAATACCTTTTCAGTTCATCAACAGATACACTTTTGTGGACCAGAAAAGTATCAACTAAAAACCAAGTTAATAAACATAAATAGGTAGAAACTGAAGTTATTTCAACAACATAACTTCAACATCAAAGCAGCCGTCACACCTCTTTTCCACAGTGTAGTAAACAAAAACCTTGTCAATAATCCATAAATTCAAGGAACGTTGATACATCTTAAACGTGGACTTTTGAACTATAGCTATTAAAATCCTCTGA
The DNA here is from genome assembly GCA_922788865.1 of Poeciliopsis turneri. NCBI lineage: Eukaryota > Metazoa > Chordata > Actinopteri > Cyprinodontiformes > Poeciliidae > Poeciliopsis > Poeciliopsis turneri. The sequence goes on from CAKLNU010000574.1 coordinate 45,777, forward strand.
CACCCAAAAAACATAATCAAATAATCAATGCATAGTTTTCATGCTGCATTGAAAAGTTGCAAAACAAAATAGTTAAACTATTCCAGCCATCCTCAGTGTGTACAATTTTGTTTTTCTTTGGTGCACAACACACCCAATAAGGCATAATAAGATTACATAAAAATTAAATATGCCTGCATAATACATAAGTGCGCATAGACATGACATTAAAGCATGACTCCTTTTTGGAAGTTTTTATCATCCATTCATATACCCACATATAAACGCAGAATGGTTTTTGGAGAAAGGTGTCTTTCTCCAATACTAATTGGTGGAAATGTGAGATACACACATTTCAGGTCGCCAGTCCATGTCAGAACTTCTGACACATCAGTGTAAACACACACAACATAATACTTTCACATCCTCCTGATGGCATATTTGTTTTCACGGTTCTTCTCGTTACATTTCCTTAAGTTCAGTTTAATGTAATTCTGATTTGTTACCAAAGTCAACCGATCCATCCACTATCCAACCCGCTGAGAGGCGGTCAACATTGCAGCCAGAGCCTCTGTGTATTGGATTTACAAAATCCAGTTTGTGTGTAGAGTTTCAGCATAACCCCTGTTGCAAGAGTATGACTTTCGACGCCCTGATGCAGCACTTTATGAGAGTACTGTCATACAACCATAATCAATAAAGCCACTTAGCCTCTGGAGTAGTTTGGAGGATCTTTGTCACTCAACACGATTTTGATCTCAAGCAATGTACGTAACCCGAGACCTTATTATGCAAAGAGCAAGCCAAAGCAACTCTGCGCAGTGATATCTCTTGGCTCTTCTGAGGCAAACAGAAATAGAGCAGAAATGTCTATGACCAGATGTTTTCCAAAATAACTAAAACCTCTCAAACCTAATCACATTTTATTACATTGGAACCAGAAATTATATTGGATTTTATAAGAATTTTACATACCAGAATAACAAAGTATAATTTATTGTAAAGTGGAGGAGAAATAGCACATTGGTTTCTACATTTCACAAAATGAGGTCTCATAAAGTTAGAAATTCAAAAGCTTTTGGTATTACTCTTCTTCTAAAGTGTGTGGGAGAGAGCTAACAATCTCATCATAAGAAGTCAGTACTTGAAGTATTGAGAAAATCATTTAAAACTGATTATAAAGTTGTTGAGCTCGCTTCAAAAGGGTTATCAGCAATGGTCAGTTTGTTGGTCACGTTGGTCAGTTTATACAGTTGGCTTTTCAGTGCTTCAAGTGTTGTTGGAGAGTCGACATCATCGTACCAGATCTCTTGCTAGCTGTATGCAACTTAATGTCACTTTCTGCTCCTCTGTGCCTTAAAGGCCGTAGAGGTTTGCTAGAGAACCTTAGCAGACTAGCAGCATCATGAATACCAAATACCGCATCAGTATTCAAGCTTTGATCACTGCACTGAGCACTGCTCAATCCATCATATGAAAATGGAAAGAATACGACACAAGTACAAACCTACAACAGAAGTCGGCAAGAGGTCCATGAAACTCTGGAAATGCTTCAGAGAGCCACAGCTTAGAGGCAAGACTCTACTGACAGCTATTTGTTATGCACTTCACAAATCTGGGCTTCATGGAAGAGTTGCAAGAAGAAAAGCCATTTCTGGGAGACACCCGTCAGACGTTTTGTTTGCATTGTGAAACAGCAAACATGAAGGAAAATAATATGCTGAGATAAGATGATTTTTGATATACATGTGGATGAAAACCAACACTGCGCATTCCCCTTCCAGAACATTTTGCGGTGGAGCGTCATGCTTTGTGTTAGACTGTGAAGATTTTCTACTTTAGAGGGAATAAGGTGCTGGTAGAAGTTAATTGGGAGATAGATAGAGGTTTATACAATTAGACCCTCGAAGAAAATCGGATTCCACGAGAGGGTTCGCCTGCCAGCAGGACGCTGGTCCTAAACCCACAGCCATGATTCCATACTAAAATGCTGAACTCACTCTAAGCCCAGTCTGAGCTCGAGGTACTTTGCAAAGAGGAATGGAAAGAAATTTCAGTCTCCAGATGTTCAAAACTGTTCACTTCTTTGTCAAAAGACTTGCAAGTGTAACTGGAGTGATAAGTGGTTTTACAAAGCACCGAATGACTCAGGAGACTGTTATGGGTGCCGCACTTTTCAAATTTGTTTTTGCTTGCAATAATATTTTCAACCATGTATCCTTTTTTCCTTCACCTGCGTGGTTGTGTTCGACTTTGTGTTAGGCTGATGCACAAAATCTCAATAAAACACCTTGGTGTTGGAGGTTGCAGTGTGAAAAATGTTAAACAGTTCAAAGTACATGAATAGGTTTAAAAGGCACTGGATCTTTTATGCTCTTAGGTGAGTCATTTTGATTATTTATGGCTTTTTAAATGAATTCCTCCATAATTCATTTAAAGTTATTAATTTGAATTCCCTCTGTTTTGAAAGACTTTAACAAATTCACTTGCCCTGCCTTGCTGCTAGCTTATCGCATAGATTAAAGTGAAAAAGAAAAAGCTGAAAGCAGTGTTGGGAGCAGCAGACAGTTGGAGGTTCCTGCAACTCCTCCCGTACAAAAACAATAATGCTCACATTTCTAACTAACCCGTTACAAAAAAAACAACAAAAAAAAAACAATGCCGCTTCCATTCCACAGGCAAAAACTGTGCAGATCAATTGGCACAAGGGCATGAAATGCATGAAAATCAATCCATACAAAACTGCGGGGTCTTGTAGGGAAAAAGTCAATATGTATGTGGTGGATAGCTAAAAGGTTCCCATTGGTCTGTTAACCTATAGACTATAATTGACGTGTGTTGTTGGAGTGTTTTACTCCAGTCTTTTTTTTTTTTTTTTTTTTCCTGCCACTCACCTCATGCTGCTTTTAATAAATTGCCATCTACAATCTCCATACACTCCTGGAAGCTATCAAAATTGCTACTTTCCATAAATGGCAACTCTCAATCTGGGAATATAGATCAAAAGTAAAAAAAAAAAAAAAAAAAAAACCCCACAAAGGTGCACTCAGAAAAAATGGCAGGAGAAAAGCGATAAATTTAACAATGAATCCGAACGAGTGCAGAGGAAAGTTGTACAGGTTAATAACAAGGATAAATCACATTTTTCTTGTCGCTTGAGGCTGCAGCTTGTCGATCTTTCTCTGTCGTTAGTCATCTGCTCTCAAAGGCCTGACAAAAACACAAAAACTTGAAACGAAGAGATGAAAATCTGTGGTGGCAATTCTGACCTTGCTTTTCTGAAAATCATATAAAAGCAGTGATTTGAAATTAAAAGGATATGGAACAAAGTACTCCTGTCTATAAATCATGATGACATTTTTTTAAAATTCTTTTTATTTTTTCCCCCTCAAACAAACAGCAGTAGAAAAAAAATGAATCTTGGTAATGAATACGTTGCACTGGGAATGTTTTTGCTAAATAAAAATAGAAAGAAGGGAAATATAGCACAAAGATCACAGTTGTTAATGTGACACTATCAGTTTGTGAAGACATTTTGAGTTTGTTTTTTTTTTTCACACAGTTTTGTCATTACATTCCATATTAAAATGTAAACTAAGTTCTCAACTCATCTATTAATTTTTTATGTTGAAGGATTTATAGGTAGCAAATTTCACAGCTCACTGTTGCAAAGATTGTGTTTCCAGCAGAAGCTGGTTGGAAACACAATCGCCTCGGGGGAGATCAGCTCTTCTCTAGGGTGAACTGAAGTTAATTATTATTTGCAGTATCTTAATTTTCAAAATCTTTTTTTTTTTTTTTTTTTTTGTCTTAGGCTAAGTTTTTATTTCACACAATAATAACTAAAAAAAGAAAGACAATGATACTTTTCCTCTATAAGGAGATTTGTGTTGAAAGAACATCATAAAGCTGCTAGCTAATAAAGTCAAGAAGAAAAAACACTTAAAACAATCGACAGCTGGCCAGAACAAAATAAATGTTCTGGTGATTAAGATAAGAGTCAACTTGGGATTTTTTGCTCTACTAATAAAATAACACATCAACTTTTGCTAGTTTTTTCTTACTTTCTAGGAATTTTTCACAGTTCCTAGGATCTCCTGACTAGTAAAGTCTATATTTATGTTTCTCTTGTGTTTAAATATGAAGTTTACAATAAGGAAAAGTTATTTAATTATCTCTTTAAAATGGAAAATAGAAACAAAATGTGCCATAAAAATAAAAACATTTCTAAAAAAAAAATAAAAACAAAGTTCATTCTGCTGAGAAGCACAAAATGCTACTCATTGGAGGAACATTTAGCAAATGTTACTCATTTACTAAATCTTAATAACTTAGTAACATTTAGAGAAATGGTGAACTTCAGCTGCAAGTCTATATCAATGCTAACTAGTTATTTATTCGACGTCAATCCATTATCTACATCCGCTTATTGTTGCAGAGACAAGTAGGCAGCCAGGTTTCAAACTCCAGCGAGGCGAGGTGAATCCTTGACAGGTCACCAATGCAACACAGAGACAAACTACGAGGGATGCACACACTAATACCCAAGGACATTTGAAGAGGTCAATTGACCTAACAGCCATGTATCTGGACTGTGGGAGTAGTAGCCAGAGTACCCAGAGTCAACCCACGCACACAGAGGGAGAACATGCAAACTCCACACAGAAAAACCTCAGGCTGGTATTTGAATCAACTGTATTTTTTGTAAAGCTGACATTCAGTTGACATAACTGGCTAACTTGTACAATTGCCTTAACAGAACTTGCCTGACAACGTGGTTGGAAGATCGGAAGAATCTAAAAACGCAGCACAGCACGCCCCATTGAAGAAACATTCAAATGAAGAAGCCACGGAGAACCAATGACCGTATCAATCTGGGAAACGATACACAGAATTAAAAAAAATGAGCGTATCAACAACTCAGATGTTACAAAAGAACTGAGAACGACATCTAAAGCAATACAGGTGTCACTTTCCTCAGTTGAGGTCAGAGTGCATGATTCAACCACGAGAAACAGACTGAATAAAACGGGTATGCAAGAATAAGTTCAAAGGCAAAAAACACTGTTGATCAAAAAGAACTTAAAGGCTGGACTCAAGTTTTCCAAAAATTATTTGTGAACACGAATGAGACAGAAGTGGAACTTTTTGAAGGAAGTCTGGGGTTAAAATCATTCCTGGGGGCGATAGCATGGGGCTGCGTTGTTACTTGGCCTTGACGAGTTCCCATAATTAAAGTACATTTTCTATTTTTAAAGGGAATAACTTAATATTCTCCTCTCAAAGGAAAAATATTAGACTGTCAACGTTTAGCCAAACTCCTTTGGGTTATGACTAGTGGTCTAGTCAAAGTCTGAACTTGATGACATCAGCAACAAAAATATAAAAAATATCAACAAAATTATATAAAAAGAGGTAAGTAAACACATACATCGTAGCCTAAAGTCTCACAAAACTTCCCTGCATAGAAATATAATCAGCAGGACCAGTAAATTAACAGAAAAAAAAAAATGGAAACACGCTGCATGTGTGTTTCAAGAAAGCCTTTTAAGACGAAAACAGATTTTATTTGCACTGTTCAGTTTACGTGATGATTTAACAACAAGAAGAAAGGAAGGACTGCCTGACTTTGACACAGTGGTGTTGGATTTGTGAAATGAAATTAAAAACAGGCTGCGCACAGAGTGGCAGTTCTTCTCAAAGCTACCATTTCACTTCATGAATGTCAATGTGTTGAGAGGTTATTTATAGTCAAAGACTGAATGCAGGAGTCTATCCCTCCGTCTGATAATGCCCCTCTGTTTGCCTTGATGTGCCGATGGAGAGACGTTGAAACTTACAGCCACGGATCTCCACCATTACGGCCAACACCCCAAACAATGAAAGTATGAAGGGAAGAAAAGGAAGAAGAGAAAAAGCTACACACAACAAATGTGTGTGCAGGGGATGCCTTTAGCATGGATTCACAAATTTATGAGGGAAACACTGTGTGTTATAATTTAGAGTGTAGGCCCTGCCCCTTCAATGATGCCAGCTCAGTGGACACACAGCATGCAGGAGTCATCACTGGCTGCCATGGGTAATTACCATAATGAATGTAAGACTCCCAATATGCAGACCACAGTGTAAAAAAAAAAAAAAAAATAAAAAAAAATAGCCTGCTCCAATGTGCCACTTCGCATGACGGCTGACGTCCTAAAATAAACATAAGGCAAGGCAATATCTGACATTGGGCGATCGCTTCGCCAGAATCCTGCCACATATTTTGTCATTTGATTTGAGCCGGCTCAAATTCGCTGATTTGTTTTTTCTCAAACGTTAAAATATTTTGCTCTTGCCCCTATATGACATGCACAGCAGCTGCCCTCCGATTGCTTCAAAGTTTAAATAATCACCCTCGATGCTGAATAATGCATGCTCGAAATTGCAGTTGCCGTGACGCCCTGGCTGTGTGTGATGCTGTCGATGAACGTTGTCTCTCCTCTGTGGGTCAGAACCCAGAGGACCTTCTGTAAAAAATACTGGGTATCAAAGTGAAGACTTGAATAGGATGCTCTGCTTGGTCAGCCTAAAAAAACACAACTGCTTGTTATTGCACTGCAAGTAAAAGCTGCACACTCCAATAGCCCCACAGCTTCATAAGCAATCGTTTCGTAAAACATGGACAATACTTTGCTCACTTATTTCCTGATGCTGATCTTCTATGCAAATCCAGAAACCCCCGCTGAAAAAAAAATTATTTGTCAGTTATGAATGATAGATCATGCTTTTGTAAACAGAAACAAGAAAGACTGAAGCTGCAGGGAATTAAAAGAAAACATAAAAATAAAATAAGATTGGAAAATTTGGAGAGCTAAGAGAGTTTCTAAGGTATTTATTGTTCCGTCTACCACGCCTGTGTTATGCATGCAAGAGATATTATACTTGATTTAGTGTCATGGGTTATTTATGGTTTGCACTGGCTGCAACCCTTATTTTTGCTTAAATAAACTGCTTTCTGGATTTATTAAATAAGTGACACTATGACAAGCGCATTTTTCTTCAAGCCATATGCCTGGATTAGTAAATGTGCCCCCCACAACCTTTCTTTAAAAGAAAGAAGACCAACTGTTAGAGTATAACCAATCAAAGCTTTATCCATTAAGTCTACAATAATAAGATAACTTATAATATAATAATAAGTCTCTACAGTGTTGCTCTCCTTATACATCAAAGTTTATGGGTGATGAACCATCTTTTTCTGGATATTTCATACCAGCAGTGGAAAGTTTTGTAACATCCTTGCTGATGTGCAACAGCTTCAAGAACAAATAATTTAAGGTGATTTAACAATTAGCTGAATGTGAATGGGTCAGCAGGAGGTCACCTTCTCCTCTTTTGTTGTGATCAAGTGCAGGTTTAGGCTGATAGAATGAAAAAATGTTGAGCGGATGCGGATAATACATTTTTCATGACATTTGAGCATTTTTTTGGAGTACTAACTAATTCACTCATTAACATAATACTCTAATTAGCATACAGATTATGCCATAGCCTGACATCTGTTGTATTCTTTCCCGTTGTCTTTTTTCACATTAATTTTGATTTATAATCGATGAAATCACAAAACAAAAACTCTTATTCACGTAAAATTAAGTCATCCTGCTCATAATTTTGGTCATAAGGCTGTCAACTCACATTGAGATTCTTCTTTTGTTTTTGTTTTAAATCTTGCAAATTTTTCATCTCATTCACTTTGCAGAAGCATGTAAAGCAAAAACACCTCTGTTGTTTTCTCAATTATTTACAACGTGGTCAGACAAAAGCTCAAAGCTGCAGCTTCTCTGTGGTTCTTTAGCTCCATGAACAACAACAAAAATACAAAAACAAAAGAAAAAAATCACGCCGCAAATAAACCAACCCAAATAAAACTGTGCAGCCCAACAATTTTAAGGGTTGGAGTTTGAGCGATCCATTCATGTTCTAATGCATAAAGTGAAGTGGGAAGAGAATAAATCAACGTTAAAGTGAGCGGAGCCTAAATGAACAAGACAGCACCTAACAAAAGTTGAACTGCTTCTCTCCTACCCACAAACACCCTCTAAGACACTCAGCATACACTCAGTGCACACTTTTGAAAGAAATGCTGCAGCTCTTCTTTGCAACAAAGTTTTCTCATAATTTCCCAGTCCTATAAAGAGCAGTTAAATGAACTAATTCCCTGCACGTTTCTCTCTCTTTAAACAAAAATAGTGTTGCTTTGTTAAAGTTCTCAAAAAATGTTCGCTCCTGTTATGAGCATATTTGTGCAAAATACTAGTTCTACGACATGCTTTGAGGTAACTGCGCTGTAATGAAGCCCACCATTCGTTATTGAGTTTCAATGAGAGAGATAGTGAAGCAAAATATAGTACTATTATCGGCTTTGAAAGAACAAAGCCATTTTTCTCCTGATGCTGAAATGAACCACATACCATTTTTGACAAATTATACACAATAAATCAATATGAAACACCAAAAACAACAACAAAAAAAAGTCCTTTGTTAATGCACATTGTTTTTGGTATTTCCTCTCCCAGGTATTTAAGCATTTGCTTAAATACCTCCTTTAAATGCTTAAATACCAAGTGCTTAAATACCTGGGAGAGGAAAAGACAAGGAAAAAGCCATAACATATAACTTCACTTTCTTTCCATATTATGATGTCAAAAATAACTACACACCTGAACTTTGCTCATGCATTTAAACCTGCGGACCTCGTTTGCAATTTGCGATACTTTTCCCTCCGTACAGACAACTGCCAGTTAGCTTAATGTGGAGCAGTTATGTTGAACCTTGAACACATTGATCAAGAATTAAGATGTCTCGTGTGGAAATGGTTAGGATTGATGTGCGAATCCATGCTTAAAATAAAAGTGCTTTTTGAATTACTTTTATTAAAGTGCAAAGATGCTCTCGAAGTACTGCGCCAGTTCATAAAATATGCATTTCCACCACCTCTTCTTTAGAAGCTTTGCCTAACACAACGGGATTCAGTCCCACTTAATGATCTAAATCCATTTTTGCTTTAATTTTTTAATGCGACCGTTCCAACTTATTAAAAAGTGAGACGTCGAGTGGAGCTCTATCAAAATGTGTGAAAGTGTAAAAGACTTCCCCTGGTCTTATGAAGCAGATGGAAGCATAACGGCACAAGATACACATTTGTGTTGTTTTATGGTTTCCCTGTGTTATTTTCTGTGTAGCATGGATGCTTTCCAAAAACCACAGCTGAGCTACCTGCTGTGTTGTGGTGGGGGAAGGAGAAGGCGAGGTTGACATTGAGATTTACCATCTTCATTCATCTGCTTCATTACTGTCTTCGGCATACTGGGGAAAAGGCCAATCCACAATCCTCCAGATTCTACTTATGTAAGCAAGCTGGTAATTTATTACAATTAATAAGATGCTTCCCAGCAGTTGGGCTTTGTGGTTACTGCTGTTTGCATTTTTAAGGAGTTATAAACTACTGCCAGTGAAGAAAAATCACAAAGAAAACCCAATGAAGAAACTCCCCGAGAGGATGCTTTACAATAAAACCATATATATCTCATAGCATACTTTATATATATGCTTTAAGCAATACCTTGCTACTTTTTAGTCGCTTTTTAATATAAGGCTGGTTCATTATATGTCCTGCTGCATGCAGCAGAAGGCATGAGCACATTGGAGAGAACAAAAACGGCATTGCAGAAGCGTAAGCGGTGTAGAATGTGTTCATTGCCTGTGTGCAACACCACACTGATGTGTAAATGTACCCCCATAAATGTCAAGTAAGCACTGCTTCGTTTAATGGTTAAACCATGCTGCCTCTATCGAGGAATCATCTGGAATTCATGATTAAACTCCTCCTTTAATTGGAGCAAGACGTCTCTCAGCTTGGTGCCACTGATTTGCCATCTTTCCCCAAATGCAATGACTGAGTCATTGACCATCTGACTGACTGACTAACTGGAAAAAAAAATAATAAAGAAAAAGTAGTGTTCTTAAACAAATATCCCACTACACACAAGGGAAAAAGACACATAGATTATAACGAATTTCACACTCTTCCATTGAGCTAAATTAGGCTCCATCACAGCTGAGTAAGTATGATGGGAAAGGACATTGAAAGGCTTTCTTGTAATCATGCGTGTCAGAAGCGATTTCTCTCGGGCAGAAAATATGGAATTAAGACGAGGAGTGAGGAGCAGAAAAACGAGGTGGGCAGAACTTGATGGATTCCGGCAGGGGGATGCCTGAGTGCTAATTGAGGGAAGGTACCTGCGTTGTGGCTGACGGCATGTCTCTGAATAAAACAGAGGAGAATTCAGGTTTCTTAAACCTGTGCAGCAGATCTTGCGACAGAGCGTGATGTAGGCAAATGGGATGAGGTGATTTAGGCTCAAAGATTCAGAGGACTCAGCTCCTTTGGGGAGCTTGTAGTCGCTGGAGTGTGAAGAGTTATATGAACCTGGGTATTATGAGCTCAGACAAGTCAAACTAAATGTACCTAATGTTCCATCATGGAAAGTAGAGACATCAAAGCCAACATTGGAGGTAAAGTTTGACAAGGAGTCCAGTTTCATCCTGTCAGCATAAGGGGGAGAGAGCAATGAATATATCACTGGTCCTTTTATGTGGTAGGTTATAGGGTATAAAAAATAGGGTAGGCAAGAAGAAGCTTTGCTTCAGCCTATTCCCTTTTTGGTAAACTGTGGGTTATTTATTGTTGTGTTTTTTTTTTCTTTGTTGTTTCTTGTGATGTGGACAATTTACCAAAATAAAATGAGAAATGAACGAATGTGTGTTCATTGGTTTTGTCTTATTGTGTGAAGGGTATAGATCACAGGTGTCAAGGGCCACTGTCCTGCAACTTTTAGATGTGCCTCTGCTGCACCACACCTGAATAGAATAATTGGGTCATTAGCAAGACTCTGGAGAACTAATCTACACAAGGAGGAGGTAATTAAGCCATTTCATTCCAGTGTTTTATACCTGTGGCATATTTAAAAACTGCAGGACAGTGGCCCTTGAGGATTGGAGTTTGACACCCCTGGTATAGATGATGCATGGATATTCATAATTTGACTGTATCCATATTCTTTATGACACTTTTACGTTTCGATCAGGGTTTCAAAATCTAAACTTCTTTGGATTTGTTTTTGTGCCTTTCCTCACTGTCGTTTAAACAACTGCATTCGTACATTTGTAGATGTGAGAATAACATGGTGAAAATATTACCTTGAAAAATGAATGTGTAACTTTACAAACAGCATTCAATAAGAAACGGCCTTTAATGATCCACAAAGGGGAAATTCAGGTCTAATGGCAGCATCAGATTATAGGTTCTCGCATAAAGTTCTTAAAGTGCTAAAACAAATAATAATAATAATTATTATTATTATTGGAACAAGGGATCTCAAACCCACAATCGAAGGGAAGTGCAACTGAGTCGTGTTAGTTTGTCAAGATCATACATAAAGTCGATGTGCAAAAACAAACAACCTACAATACGGTATATCACTTCAGAAAAATAGATGTGCAATAACATTTTTACTCACGCTTAAAAATAAAAGAACAGAGTAGAAGAATGTACAAATGGCAGCAGATATTGAAACTTTTTCCTTTTATTGTTTTGACCAGCGATGGTTTTAAAATCTTACTGCTGTTGGGAGGATGGATCGACGTTAATGCTCCTTCCTGCGTTTAGGATGCAGCAGTCTGACACAGAAAGAACTCTACAGGTCAGCGACAGTTTTATGCTTTAGGTTGGAGACGTGATGTTATTTTCGCTGGAGTCCGTCTGTCTCCCACCACCTGCACTGGGTCTGGGGGGGGACATTTTCGTAGAGAGCTGCTTCGATTAGCCTTCTGAGCTAATTGAGCTGCTTCCTCTCAGTTGTAGATGTGCTGCAGCTCCAACGTATTCTCACATGCCCATTAGCTGCTTATATCGGTTCCTTTCCTATTATGCACATATTATTTTCACCATTTCTCTTGGAAAAACAGCATTCAGCCTGCATTATCTGCTACTTTTACCCTTTAATGCGGCCTCATCAGCCTTATTGAAGCCGCCAAAGTGAATAAAGTATAAAGGATTCTGAGCCGCGTGGGTGTGATTGAATTGGTTTGCAACAGCGACAATTACAAGATGCATCTGAGTAGCTGAGCAAAACCTAGTTACTTCCATCAAATACAACGTCTTGTCATGTCTTCACAAATCACAAATCCTTCATCATACTTTATCAGTTTGTGGCACCAAAGGGAATGAAATTGACCCACTTACCACGTTGCACGTAAATTTCACAGTTTTAAACCAAAGCTGACGAAGGTTTATAATCTTTTAAAAGAAATGTCGAGCTTTCTAGGTTCCACAGCTCCTCGGTGGTCCATATCTGTGTTAAATTATTTGACATGTACACCAGGATCAAAAGCCCTAATGTTTCCTATGCGGCCCTGTGTGTTATGCAAATTGAGGTGTTTTAATGAAGGTTGCATGAATAATTCAGGAACGATGTTTCACAGCAGACACACCGCAGGAGCACACTCAAAGAAAAAAAAAAAGAAGAAAAAAAAGAATTACTTTAGAAAAATAGGAACTGATGTTAAGAGTGTGTTTCTTTTCTCTTTGATATACAGAACTGCTCATCACTTGCTAATTAACAAACGCCAGTAAAGAGAAAAAGTGTTTTTAATTAGCATGTGAAGCACAGGAAGTGCACTTGTTCTGTCCTATGCTGCTTCCTATTATTTTAACTTTAAAAGGAAACAAATATCAGAATATGTTTCTACCTGGGCTGCATGGTTTGCGTGTGTGTGTGTGTGTGTGTGTATGTGTTGGGGGTGGCAATAATTAGCAATGCTGGCTTCCTGCAAAACTTTCCTGGTTTAAATCCCCGGCATGTTAGGTTAATTATCCACTCTCAATCAAACTTCCAACCCTTTAAAAACTCAGGCCTTTCCAATCAGTTGACCATAAAAACAATTTCACTACTACTTTTTTTATGTTTTTCATGATTAAATACCCAGTATAATGTCTTTTCAAATAAATAAGCAACAATAAAAACAGTGAGATTTCCATTTGCCCAAGTAGTTAATGAAAGCACTGCAAAATTACATGATAGCAGTAATATGCCACTAAGATGAAGGGCATTTCATCTTAGTGGCATTTCCCACTGGTGTGAATTAATAAAATCTTATATGTGTGAAGAAGGAGCAATTTGCTGCTTTTTTTGTTGTTGTTGTTGTTTGCCAACAGGATTATCTTAGATTAAGTGCACAATAAATAAACGTCCAAGTGTTAACCACTAATGCGGGCCCCAGATAGGAAGGAAACAGTTTCCAGCCTGTGGTATCTGGTCGAGTCTCTTGTGAAAAGAAACATATTCATAGACTCTTCTCTGGCAGGTCAACAAAACATATACACAAAAGCGCAAAACATTCCTCCATCCTGTTAAAATCGCTTGCAGCATTTTGGATAACTGGGAGGAAAAAAATAATTGTGACTTGATGAAAGATGGGATACAACCACACCACCAGCATTCCCTGCTGACGGTGCTTAAGTTGGCATTCGTTTTGAGGACTGCTAATCGTGCCTAAATGAGGAGTTGTTTTGCAGTTTCCATTCATTCTTGATTGCAATTGATCATATTTGGGTGAAAATAATTCTATACTAAAGACAGATTACAAAAAAGTATCTCAAACCTTTATTCTGTTTGGAAATAAATAGAGCACTTTTAAAATATGGTTTTGGCATTAGGATTACCTGAGACGCAGACAAACATGAATGCAACATAATATGGACTAATCAAATAATTGTGGCCTGAAGACACAGAAAATCTAATTTCTAGTGAACACAATATAGTGAAATGTATACATGGGAAAAAAAACATGTTTGTAGAGCAAAGCAAAAGCAAAACTATCCTGATGAACTCAATCGGCAAAAACAAAAGGTCAAACGCTCTGCCGGTGTGCAGGTTGAGCATTTCTGCTTTAACTGTGCAAGTCAGGCGTGTCATTTGCCGCGCGGTGACGAGTTTGATCAAACACTTGTGTACAGATTGTGTTTGGTGCCACGATGTTGCTTTGACAGCTCTGAGCTAAGTAACGAAGGTGAGAATAATTTTCCACCCACGCAGCACTTACAAGTCCCTTATCTAATGCCGCAGCAGTAGTCTAGATTCAATCTTTTGTTGGATCAAACCCAGAAAGTGTTGACCTTAAAATAACACAAAAGCGCCACTCTTTAATGAAATGCACACCCCAAATAGTTGCTCTCGGTATTATCATTAGCTTAACCAATGCAACCCACGATTCTTCTTTATCTGCACCTGCTGTCCACTCACCTACCGGCAGAGCATGCAGGCTTGTGCAGATATCTCTGCCAAAGGAGACCTCTGTTCAGTGGCACAGCCATGCTGACTTGGTAATCATATTACAGATGCACGTCTCATTAGTTTCTGTCACAGCTGAATGTCCCTGCTTCCTCCTGCTCACACGCACACACACACACACACGCGCACACACACAAAAAGCAGCACACATGCACACAAACATTCACTCAGTCTCTGGCTGGCATTTGAGAGTGTCTGGGCTTGCATCTAAAACAGTTTACTGGGGGAAATAATAGCCCTCTAAAAGGATTCTCTGTATGCAGAATCATTCTATTCTATTTGAACTCTGGTGAGACAAATTAAATTTCAGCAGAGTTGCACCATGTCGAGATGAAAAGAGAACGAGCAGAAACGGGAAACGAACACAAACCATAGCGTACTGGAGAAATTTTTCACTTTGCTTTTTATTTTTTTTTCCAGGGGTGAGGGCAGCTTTTACTGGAGAAATTTTTCACTTTGCTTTTTATTTTTTATGTTAAAGATGGAATCAATATGTGTTGGGGAATTTTAACCTGAATATGTATTTGTGACAGTTTCAGACATCGGGTTTGTTTTGGGGAAAGCAAAATGGTATAATTATCTCCATTTTCAAAGCACAACATTCTGCCAGTGAAAGAAAGTTTTGTTTTCTCCCCCACCAGAAAACAAAACTTGAAAACATAGTGAAAAAAGTGTTTTCTATCAATATTTCAATTAGCAATCAGATAATGTGAGGATCTCACCTGAAGACACACTTTTAAAATCTATTGAAACAAAAATCTCATACAAATATTGACTATAAATATTGTCACGCACAATGTAGACAACAAACAGGCCAAAACCTTTAAGGATAAACACGTCATACAATATATTTGGTTAGAGTTTGTTTGTTTTTGTCTGCTAGATTATCAGATCCAGTTCAACAAATCGGTGTCGCGTTTTGGTAGACTTTGTGTTTATCATGTCACGTAATTAAGTTTCTTCCAGCTGGAGTTTCCTGTCTTTTTTTTTATTTGTTTGGTCCTTCCTGGTTTGTGTTATCTCTACTTCCTGTCTTCTCCCCACCCAGTTTCTGACATCCCCTCCCTACTGTTAGGTTTGTGTTGAATTGAGTTATGTTTTGTTTGTGTGCCGTTCTCCGGTTTCTGGTGTCTGTGTGCTTCTGTTCTTTGATTTATTTTGTGAGTTTTTCCCTGGTCTCTTCACCCAGATGCTCCTACTTCAGAGGGAGACAAATTAACCAGATTGGCTCTCCTCCTGTCCTCCTGTATTTTTGGAATGATCTTTTTTTAAAAAATCTTATGCAACTACTTTTTGCATCAAAAGCACATTCTTTTTGATAGGTTTGGACAGATTTCACACCTGGAAATACCTTTCTGAAAATATATCCTGGTGTTTTGCAACAATATCAAGACAGGTATTACTCACCGCCAATTATGTCTGAACCAGAGAATGAGATAAATGCAGTGTTTCTGTCATATTCATTTCCACAGTATAAAATGGATTTTAATAGTAAAATTTTAATAATATTAATATTAATATTGATTTTAATAGTAACTACTTGAATGTTAGGATCTTAAGTTGATTTTTGCAGCTGCTCAAACATGTTTTGACTTAAAACTTGCTTACACGCAGTTTATTTCTCAGCCCTCCCTTTTTCAACTGCTCCTCACCCCTTTTTTTTTTTTGTCAGCGAGACATTTGGAGACTGGTCAATATTTAAAAATCTAAATAAGACAATGTTTGTTTATCTCAGGTTCGTCAGCGAAATGCTGCTTAAGTGCAAGACTTTGAAACAGGAGGAGAGGGATTTTCCAAAGAGCGTACCTCCAGACACACCTGTCACAATTCCCCTCTCTGTGAACCCAAGGATGTTTAATATTGAAGAGATCTTCATGACCAAAGTTGTTACCATCCAGCTCTCTGGGGTGTAAACGCAGTGTGAGGCACCCTGAGAAAACCCCAGACCTCCCTCGGTGTGTCTGCACAGCGTCCTGCCCTCGTAGCCTCGGCTCCTTTAAAAATTTATCCAGAGCTGACGCGAGCTCCCAGCGTGTGCGGGCATGTTATCGATTTCCTCCCACCAGGTAATTTCCAGGGCACTTGGCCTAAATATCAGCTCCAATCACATCGAATGGAAGGGATTGATTGCGCTCAGATTTAAGCTGTGTTTTTGTTGCGCCGTCTGGCATGATGACATGAGCAGAAGAAACGCAGATGATGACATGAGCAGAAGAAACGCAGATGATGACATGAGCATAAGAAAGGCAGCAAGCAGGGCCGTTCTGCTGGACACGGCCAACGGCCTGATGACTGCTCTGAAAGCTGACCTCCAAAATAGTCAACTTTACATGTCCTCAAAATAGATGTAATTGAGAGAAATAGAAGGGGAGCATGGAGAGGGAGAGAGAGGAATTAATCATGTTGCTTGGAGGATTTAACATTTTGCAGAGAAGGCAACTTTAAACCGGATGAGGGCATAATCCCTGACAATACAGGGATCATCTATTTAAATGACCTTTACGTTGCCACAAGCCCTCTGAGCTTTTAACGTCTCTATACCACGTTGACTTATAACAAGAACGTCAATCAGGTGATGGGTGAGGTAACAGCTGTTTTAAAGGAAACTAAAGAGGAAAGAAAAGCTGCAAAACTTCATCTAGTTGTGCTTCTGTTTGTAAAGCCAATGCGCTTTCAGAAGTGCATTTGTGAGATCAAACACTGATGTTGGATAAGTAGCTGTAGAGTGTAGTCTCTAATTGATCCTACAGGTCTTCTACTAGTCACTCTTCCAGGATGGACTGCCAGACAGACAGCACACAAACTTTCTTTCTCTTAGCAAGGGAAAGAAAAACATATTCAGTTGGGTTTTAAATAATTGGAGCCATGCATAGAATCAGGCATAATAAAATTAAAAAGACAGACCGACTGTAGTTTGCAGAGTAAAAAAACTTCTCTACATAACTATTCTTGTTATTTTAGGTTTGAACTGAAGAGTTTTTCCTTTTTGTGCTCTGCTTTCCACTCTTTGAACTTTTATCATGCTACAACCATAATCTTTGAAGATCTCTGTCCATCATATCACAGAGACTGGACATGTTCCCCCCTGAGCATGACGGTGCCACCACTGAGTTTCACAGTGGGAGTTTGTTCAGTGTGATAGTACACTCTTAGTTTTTTTTCCTCACACATTTCATTTTGCAATGTTGGCGAAAAAGTTCAATTTTGATCTCATTTGCCCTAATGTGTGATTTTTTGCCTCTCTGAATAAATGCACTCAAAATGAAGAATGGATGAAATTATTCTGAGGCTTCTCAGACATCATTTCTAGGGGCGCTGATAAACCTGGAGGGCATTATAAATGCAATTTGCTTTTTAAGTATGTCTGGCATGTGCTTCTAAAAGCCAAGGAGCCTCGTTCTGAAAAATCAAAATTATTTGATGTGATTTACTTAAAAGCAGTCTTGTACTTCTAAATAGTCCTTGAAATTTAAAGAGTTATCTGGAGAATCCAGACGACACGTAAATGAGCCTCTCGCAAGTGAAGCGTTGCGGCTGGAACCCACTAGTGTTCTTTTGATTTCCTTTTTTTGTGTGTTTAATTCAGTCTCATGAATGGCCTCAATGTGATTTGAATAATACACCACACCTTAACATCAAACTCCATATAAAGCAGAGATGTGAGAGAAAATTTGTAACAGGGTCATTATATTGTCTAAGAGCATTTTTTTTTTTTTTTTTGTCCACAATTTTACTTTGTTTGACACAGGTTGGTAGAGAAGGATATTTTTGTTCACAATATGTGAAAAGAGCTTTGAACATGAACCTGAGCGCTTTGAATATGTGAACAAGAGGCAATTTGAAAAGAAATCCATTAAATAGCGAAGAGATAAAACACAGTATCTGATTCATCCTGCTTCATTCTGCACAATAAAGTCAGAAAAACAAAATCCTTCCCATCCAGAAGGATTCTGAAAAAAAACAAAAAAAAACAAAGGTAAAAAAGGTAAGGTAAAAAAGTCAGTCTTGTTCATCATTTAACTTGGACAAGTTCCCTGAACATTTCATTTAACCGCACTTGAATTCAGTCAGTTTTGAGATGTACAACTTGCTGAAGTATATAGTGGATCAAAAAATGGCATTTAATTAACTCTGCATACAGTTTGGATGTTGGTTCCAGACAGACCGGTCTGAGTATTACAATTTTAATGCGCAACCATGACTCTTCAGTGAGTGGCAGCTGTTTTGACAGATACAGCTTATATATGCCTGCCTAGTCGAACCAAAAATGTTACCATGTGAGGAAGAAGAAGTTTGTCAAATAGCCTCTTAGTGCAACAAGCTACGCTATTCAAAATACATTGTGTGAATGCCATCCATCCATCCATTTTCCGTCACCCTTCTCCCTAACCGGGTCGGGAGTTGCTGGTGCCTATCTCCAGCTGCGTTCCGGGCGAGAGGCGGGGTTCACCCTGGACAGGTCGCCAGTCTGTCGCAGGGCAACACAGAGAGACAAACAGGACAAACAACCATGCACACACACACTCACACCTAGGCAGAATTTGGGAAGGCCAATTAACCTGACAGTCATGTTTTTGGACTGTGGGAGGAAGCCGGAGAACCCGGAGAGAACCCACGCATGCACAGGGAGAACATGCAAACTCCGTGCAGAAAGACCCCGGGCCGGGAATCGAACCCAGGACCTTCTTGCTGCAAGGCAACAGCGCTACCCACTGCGCCACTGTGCAGCCCCATTGTGTGAATGGTCAAGTGGAATTTCAAAGCAGGTGGTCAATGGCAGTAGAAACCTACACAGACTAAAGTAAGCTCAATTTTTCCAAACCTGGACAATAAGAGTTTTATTAAACAGTTTTATCAGTCGGTATGATCCCCAAAGTTTTGAGGAACATTTCTGAAACTTTGTTGAATATAAGCAAATACGAAATAAGTTCATCTTGACGACAGAGGAGGTGCAACCCGCAGCAAGAAATGTGTACTCAGTAATGTGGCTGGTTTATCTTTGTGCAGTCTTTTTTTCACAAGCTGATATAATGAAATTGAAAAAAAAAATAGAAAAAAGCTTTGGAGGCTTTTAGAAATACCTTTATTTTTGAGTTCACATTTTCTTCATATTTCTGCGTCCCGTTTGTTAAGAATGCAATATTCGGAATGTAGAAAATTGCGCATTGTGCATATTAAAAATCAACTTTCAAATGTTCAGAAAGGACAAAGAAAAGGAAGGGAAAGAAGAGCATTTATGGCAATATAATGCATATGTTTAAAAATACAAAAAAGTCAACATTTTTATTTATTTTTCTTTTACTTTACTGAAAATCTTTTATGACCCTTGTTTTTCCAAGACAGTATAAAGTTGTAAAAAAAAATGTGCTTAATATAGGCCGGTGGGCATAAAACCAATATTGTCAATGTCAAAATTAAACAACTCTAATATAATATAGCTCATTTTTGTCCTTTTACAATATGTACATAGTCATATGTGACATCACACCAATGTTTACACTAGACATATCCACTTTCTTTAAAAACAAACCATGGACAAAAACTCTCCCAACAGTAAAACAGGTCATACCTGAGTATACTTTATTTTACCATGTTGTGTCAATCAGACTGGGTTTAAAGTAGTACAAGCAGAAATGAAAATGTTTTCGTCACAGGAACTGACGGAGGCTGTTTGAAGGTGGATGCTGGCTTTACGCAGTGGCAGTTCCGGGTCCGCTGGGCTCACTGCTGGAATCCCGGTGCCTGGGTCCGGCATATTCTCCGATAAATGAGCCATCCTCGCTGAATTCTCCGTCCCCATCGGCGTAATCGACCAAGCTGTCTCTGCTGATTCTGTCCTCAACCGAGTCGTCTGTGAAACCCAAGATCGGACTCTTCAGGCGTTTTTCATCGCTGCCACTGTCATTGGTAACAAAAGAAGGCGGGTTCGGGTCAGAGTCGCATTGAAAAAGCCAGAACATCTCAAATCAAGGGTACAATGATAAAAATAAAAAATAGAATCCCCTGTTTTTGACATAATCTTAGGCACTCTTAGAACTCTTCTCATTTATTGGTACCTTTGCAAAAATTTAAATAACAAAAGTTTTTAGAATAAATTAATCTTTTCTGACAATAATGTAATCTCGCATTGTGGAATGTATTTAAATTTAAATGCATTTAAATTAAAATTACACAGTGGGGAAGAAAATTGCAAATAATCCTGTATAATAAGTGGCATAACTAAGAACTCCAACAAAAAGAAAAAAGAAAAGAAAAAGCTAACAAAGTGTTGTCAGCAGTGGTGTCAATCTGTGTGTCAATGATGATTTTGGTTAAAAACTTTTAAAGCGCTGAATGAATGTACTCACATTAAAGTTGAATAAGAAAATGATTCAATGTCAGATTATGCCACAGCAAACTTATGTTAAGCCTTTTCGCACATCTCTACAGCGGGTTCCATTAAATATGGAAACTAGACGCAGAAACCCAAGAAAACAGTTTGCGTTAGCGGCACCGAATGCAAAGCCACACCAGCCCACTAACGAACAACAAAATACAGTATATAACTACATGCAGAAGGCGGAGGAAGACGCACAGCAGGAAGTAAAGCATGCGGGGGGCAGGGAGAGCTTTCTACAATCACTTCACTAATTGCTAATTGCCAAAGCTCCAAGACCAAAGGCAATTTCAAATCTCTTTAGAGACAGCGATGGAAATTGCCAGACTGCAGTGAGAAAGATGCCAAGTGGAAGGTTTGTGTCTGTGGTGGAGGAGAAGACGACTGAGTTGGTGGAAGGCAGAAGGGCTGGGGGGGGGGGAGAAGTGGTGCGTATGCAATCCCAGACAAACAGCCTGTCATTCCTGGTATTCCCAGGGGCTCGTGCGTGAACCGAGGAGATTAGATGCCAATTTAACACAGGACGAGTGGCCAACGCGCAGGTGTCTGTCTATAAAACACAGGGTCACCTCAAAACACTGACATTCTTCTTTCTTTGCCTAAACTATCAATCTTAGTAACACCTCTCGTCCACTTTGATTTTGTATTCACAACACAAAGCCCTGACGCTCACAAAAACTCTGGTGTTTCATACATGATAGTGCTTACTGAAGCATATTATGCTTGACACCTGAGTCGAAGAGAAGCACGAAATTGCGAGCGGGGATTCAAGCACAAGAGCCGAGCTGAAGACAAAGATTATACTTCGAGTCTCCTTCACAGGGACTTTTAATAACCAATCTTATCTCGGCCACTTTGCGAAGCCGTTTATGATGCAAGCCACATAAGGTCCACATTACAACCTTCTTTTTCCCAGGCTTTTCCTTATCGAACCTTCTTTCTCTGACGTCTCCAGAGCGAGGAAGATAAGTGGCTGTTATCTAAGAGCGAAGAAATGCCACTGCCGCAGCCGCCCGCCCACAGTGACTTTGAATACTGCGATAAAATGGGGCTGAGAGCAGTTGAGCCCCGGCTTACTCAGAGCCTGTATTTGGTGTATCCTGCTCCTGTTTCAGTACAAAAGTTGTTTCACAAACAGCAAAAAGAGAGGCGTCAGATTAAGATCGTCAGACATAAAGTAATCCTTTATGTCTTGCTTGCAATAAATATCGACCAGATTTGGATTCATGGAGACGTTCAGATGCATTTTCTTTGTCTGGCGTTTAAATTTTTTTGATTAAAGTTGTACATGGAAAAACATTTCTGCACTACTACTACTACTTTTCTTTCCCTCCCTCTAATTGCACATTAAGTAGAAAAATATTTATTCAAAGGAGAGGTTAAAAAAAACAAAACAATTATACGAGTCGAATAACCTGGCGCAACCATGACACCTGCTGTTCTCGCAGAGGACGGAGGGGCAAAAGGCGTAGATGGCGGTCTCAAAAGAGAAAGCATCAGAAGCATAATTACCACTTGTCAGCTCCCCAGACACATGGGATACCAGTGGGTGGTCTATTGCCTTCAGAGATTCAAAGGGCATGCGAGAGCCCTGAAACTAGCTCTGAAGGCAGCCAAACAACATCACAGAAAAGCTAAGGGCACTCTGGGGGGACGGGACTGCAAACAGCCTCGTGAAACCAACCATGAGGAGCATTCTAAGCAGTTTGTTGGAGACAAAAATCTGCACGCAGTCACTAACAAATGCTGTGGCTTCTTTTGTGTGTTGAGCGTGAAGAGGCTCGTTTTTGTGCAATATCACACTTCGAGAGACGCGTCTTCAGACACAAAGTATTGATATGAAACCTTTTCACATTTTGTCACGTTGCCACCACAAATTTTTATTTATTTGGATTTTATGTCATAGGCCGACATAACATGAGATAAACAGTTTTAAAGATCTTTTTCAAATAAGAATCTGCACAGTGTGATGGACAGTTGTACTGAGTGATATTCACTGGAACAAACTGGAATCAAAAGTTATCTACTTTGTAAAAATGGTTTGTGTGTGTATATTTTAAAAAAATTGACCCTTGACTACATCAAACATACAAGCCACAGCAATTATTATTATTGTTTTTGCATTTAAAATTGCTTATTAATGCAAGTTTATTTACAGTATGAAAGTGTGGTCTCATTTATATTTATATATATATATATATATATATATATATATATGTATTTAGTAAGGCATTATGTAATTTATATTGATTGATTGACTTTGAATCAGGTAAATTTTGTCATATTTGTTCTCATCCAATTCTGAACAACTTCTTATGAATGTTATTGTGAACAAGAGTGTAAGATAAAAAAAAATAAATAAAAAAAATCAGTCATAATCATATTAGCGTCTCCTAACATCTGGGTTTTGAGCACAATGGGAAAGTGATTAAGAAGTCAGACTCATTTCAGATGATTCTCCATAAGTTCCTGGTATTAATTTGCTCTGCTTCCAATCAGGATTTGCAGGTGCATGTGCTAATTTGCACTCAGGGGGTTTTGAGAGTTGACGCAAACTCGTTTTTATTAGAAACACACTTGCAGGCCACAGAATTGAGAATGTATTGCTTCTAACTGAGAGCCAAGACTCATCAGCAAAATAAAAAATAGGCAGATTTTACCCATTAAATCAGTAATTCTTGTCACATGACAGCAGATTAAATGTGATACACAAAGAATTTTGACCAACTGAGTTTTTTTCTGGAAGTGAGACAATTATTGCTCTGACTGAGACTAAATCAGTGTCAATTAGCCAGATACTGAGTTAAATATATTTTTTAAATATTTTCATAAGGAATGTACTAAACAGACAGACACTTCTTTTACACTGTTTTGTCATCTTTTGAGAAATGTATTTCTCATTTCATAAGCAAACATCAAAATGCATTTGAGCTTGACTGCATCTTTTCTTAAGCTATTCTGTGACTAGAAGTTAATGCCATTCTGTTTAAAAACTACATAGAAATATTATTAATAATAAAAAAATAAAAAAATAAAGACAGTTTTCATATTCTCTGATAGAAATGTGGAGTTATTACCTTTTTTATACCTTCTGATCAAACAGATCTGGTTTGCAATGCATTAATTCTCGCAGTAATTTTTTCAACAAAAAAAGTGTTTTAAATGAACTTCATCTATTTAAAAAAAAAATCAGTTTCTGTCAAATTTTTCATACACGAGCAGCGGAAACAACTTGACTAATTGTTTAAGGACAGCTGCACATCTGTAAGCTCATTTAAAAATGTAAAATATGCCTCCACATTGAGTCACCGGTACAAGGAGCTTTTAAGAATTAACTAATTGGAAAAACTAACAGGATGACAACGAGGGATTTATCAAGATATGGAAACCGATAGTGAATCGACCCCACATGCCTGAAATTTATGACATGGTGGTTTTGTTTTATGTCTGATTCATTTTGCTGTTTTTACCTGTTTGGTTGAAATTGTTCATGTTAAAGGGGATAAAAAGAAAAGTATGTGTTTCTGTACATATGCTGTCACTAAGAACCTCAAAAAAATGCCAAATACACACACACGCCCACGCACACACACACACACACTAACATTAAAATAGCCTACAAGCATAACTCAGGGTCACGAGGTCTGAAAAGCATGAACACGCACACAAGCCAAATCTAACTACTGAGTGAAAACACATAAATCCAGCTAAAAGGGAACAAAGCTTAAGCTTAGGGTCATCCACTACTCTTAAGCACATTTTGTGATTACCTAGCCCATTAAATGATGAGTGCACTGGCTTTCAGGTTGATCCTGGTAAACGTCATGAGTGCGAGATTTGCTTTTAGGACGGGAAAGGGAAAAGAGCATATCTGTAATTTGTGACAACTTCTTTATCATATTCACAGTTGAGGTTATTTAAAGCTGCCAACTGTTGCCAGAGCATAAAGCAACGTCAATGAGGTTAATTAACTTCATGCAGCTCACCTGTATTCATAGGCATCGTCATTCATTGGCTGTGACTCCGCGTCAGGAAAGAGATCTTCCTTCTCTTTTACTGAAAGACGAAAGGAAGACAGACAGTTGCTGTTTCACTTTTATAATTGGAATGAATGATGTTCATAATTAGTGCTATACTAATTACCATACTCTAAAATGTATGCAGAACATGGTGCATTTTTAAAAACAAAATAAATATAGTACTTGAGTTACACTTGGAGTCAGACCAAACATGTTTTAACTGTTCAAAGATCTATTGACATGTGTCCACATTGCATCAAGTCAACATGTAGAGCAACTCTTTAGCATGTGTGCGCCACGTGTTGTCTGCCCCTTGTGTAAACACACTCTGTTGCTTTTGAGGCAGACAAAAGAAGGGATTTTTGTGAAAAGAGCTAGATGGACAAAGGGGCAATCCAACGAAGCTGATGAAATATTCAGTGCTTCTTGTCAAACACTACTTCAGGCAAAGAAGCATAGTAGCGATAGTGGGGAAGAAGTAGGGAACGAAGGTTGGAATGTGAAAGAGACAGTTTACAGGGACAAAACGCTGTGAGATGGAAACTGGCTTTGATACAGAGCAGGAAAACGGGTACAAGGAAAAAGCCAGAGAAGATTGCATAGGTGAGGGGTAAGGAGCAGGGGAACAAAGACTTCTCATTCTCACTTCCCATGCTGGACAAAAAAATGCAATCATTTTTGTCAAGTAGAACTAACAAGGATCGTGCAAACTTCCAGTGTTCAATTTACAACTAAACTACAGCAGATGCATGTAGATGATCCTGGGCTTGGAACTGCTGAGCCAAAGGGTGACGCACTAACATTGCCTTGTAAAAGTATTAAAATCTCTTGGTTTTTTATTTATTTATTTATTTTCTTTCTGCAGAATTTTTTATTTACTTTCCTGAGCAAAATGATGAGGGGATGCTTGATGCTAGATACCTTTAAATTCAGCATGGCTTCATACCTGCATATTTGCCTCCCTTGGTTTTCATCACAAAGCACACCATCACTGCCAGAAGCGTGAGTAATGCCACTGCACACAGAGTCCCGATGAACCAGCGCTGAGTTGAAGTGCTGGCTTCCGCTCCGACTTTTTCTGCGAGCAAAAAGAGCAAAGAGACACAGAGATCAACAATCTTTCAATCACATTGATTTGTCTGAATAATTCTCAAACAACTTTGTCTTTAAGCATAAGCATGGCTCACATGGGTTTGCGAGGATACTTTCACACTGCATTAAACTCACATTCCCTTCCTCTATATTATGCTGTCACTTCTGATAGAATATTAAACAGTAAAAAGGCAAAACAAACACTTATGCCTGAACAAAATCAACCACCGCATTACATTCAGTCAATGAGCCGCAGAGTCAGTTTGTCTTTTAAGTGCAGAACGCACTTAAATGGCAGCAACTTTCTTTTAACTAAACAACTTTTTTTTTAACTGAACAGTTCATACAGCTGCAAAATACTCCTCTTTAATCTGCCTGTGCTTATTTATGCATCTTCCACCAATCCACCGATACCCTTTGGTTATGTGAGCTCAAATCCCTTTCTGTTTTAACTTGTAGAAAGTGTTTTGTGTAATGTATACATGCAGAGAAATAAACATGTACGCCTTTGATTTGCAGCTGAGTCTCGATTAGAAATGTTTTGTGAAAGAGGCTCATAATGCTTCTTTGTATTCCTCCCCTCACCTTTGTCACTTGTTCTTTAATGCCTTCCTGGGTGGAAGTCTTTGTCAACAATGACTCCGCCTTAATCTGAATATATCTCGACACATTTGGAAATAGCTATGGAAAGGAGTAAAGTCAAAACATGTACATATATTTAGTTGGCGAGTATACCTACATATGATATGCCATAAGCCTTGTATCAATGTTTACCAAAGGCTGGGACAGGAAAAGTAGCTTACAGTTATTCACACAGCCAAATAAAGCTGCGAGACGCCCTGCTTCTCTCGAGCAGACCAGCTGATTTTGGCAAAGGTGTCACTCACGTAAGAGCTTATGTTGAACAGCGCCGAAACTGATAAAGCAGAGAAGAAACAGGAGGAGGAATGGAAACAAGACAGGCGCATAGAAAAGGAGAGAGATGGCAGGAAAAGAGGATTAGTGGAAGAAAACAGGATCCCCCATAGCTTGAAACCAGCACATCTCGCAGAAACCCTTCAAGAAGACAGTTCAAAAGCTAAGTCTAGCCCTCAAACGTAATTGAGAAACGATGGATTTACACTCATGAAGAGCAGATTTACAGATAAGAAGAGAGCATCGCATCTGGTCTTCACCCTGCATTACGCAAAACCGACATTTCCTGACACCGCTCACCAAGGACAGATATGAGATTGGGTTGAAATTACTCTGTGTCTATCAAAAATGTGATCATATGAACATCGATGGGAGAGCTCACGTTTCCTGACTATCAGAAAACGAGTAAAACTGTTCACAGTAGAACAGCTTTACTGTTCTACTTTCTACTGTAGTAGAAAGTGAAGCCTCAAATTTCTACTGCAATACTGCGAGGCAGCACACTGAACAAGGGAGCACTAGAAACTATATTAAGTCAGAGTTGTTAGAACAAGTGGGACACTTGAGTTAAGTCTCGCTTTTAGGCAACGACTACAGCAAAGCCTGATCACTAAATCAGGATCTCTTATATTACGGTAAGTCACAACTATTATTGCTGGTCCCTAACCTTTTTGTTGCTTTTTTCTGAACAGTTAGAAACAGGAGTTCACCTCTGAGATTTTATTAGTGCAGCCTTAAAGGACAAGCTGTTGCTCAGGCTATGACCGGCTCTACGCTACAAGAACAGCACGCCTACAACCTGGTCTATCTCTATACCAGCATATGTCTATGTGGACTAGCTACATCAGCTGCAGGCGGTGGTACATACTGTTCAGAACAGGAACCACAGCTGGAGCAAAGGAAAAATCTTAGGGGGAAAAAAAGGCAAAAAAATAAATAAATACAGCAGAATACTGCAGAAAGCAGTAAGCAGAAAGCTGGCTTCAAGGTTTTCAGAGCAGCCTGGCTCAGCCACACAGTCTGACACAGCTGTAGGAACAAAGCATTCTTACAAACACCAGCAGGGGCAATCTGTGTTTTACTGACTTGTGGGAAGATAGACTTAAAGTAGAAATTAATAGATAATAGCAGCTCAAATCAAAATAAAATGGTAATGCTAATTATTAAAAATAGTTTCTTGAAAATTTCACCAAGCTTTCATTTTAACCTCTTAATAAAACTACATTAAATTTTAGTTTTTTAATGAGATTCATGATATCTTTGATTCTTTTCAAGACTCTCGCTTTTATCAAAAAGTCCTTCAACTGTGGAGGACCTTTCTTGTTTGGTTGACAAAATACTTTATCTTTCATAGAACGAAATGCTTATTGCAGGATCAAAGTCATCAGATAATTATAGATAGTTTCCATATTCAGACATCAGCATTGACATGCAAAGTGTGGCTTTAACTATGCCAATTTTTTTTTTTAAGTCCCGTGACATCATGGAGCAACTTAAATTACTGCTACAGATCTTAAAGCAGTTGAAACGTTCTTGCAATTTCTGCTTTATGTTTTGTGATGAGGCAGGCAGCTGGAAGGCTGTAAAGCCACTGGACCAGTCAAAATCTTATCATCATAATTTCCAATCAAAGAAAACACTTTAATGACAAATAAAAGTTTATTTTAAACCTTGATTTTCCAGGCAAATGAATAATTTTGGCGCCAACTTGGATGGTGAAGCATTAAATGGGAGCTCTCCTGTGGGGTACACATTGTACGAAAATGGTAACGTACACAGCAGGTGGCTGATGACATTAAAGTTTGTTTCATTTATGATCCGATGAAATGAATGAAATGGTAATTTCAGTCACATTTAACTCTGGTTACAAATGTTAAATATTTAGAGTGAAATGATCTGCAAATAGTGAATCTTTAAGATATAGCTTGCAGTTTATTCAATTTGAAATAAAGAGTTTTGTTTTAGTTTCTTAGCAGCAGAGTCACCTTTTATTCCTACTGAACTCTCCAGGATGTTTTGAAAATAATATTCATTTCTTTCATTTAGGCATAGAGATAAAAAAACACGTTAATAGCTCTGTTAAGAGGAAATAACATTGTTAAAAACTGCATCAAAATTCAAAAGATATATATAAATATGTATGTTTAAATATTCAAATTTAATGGGAACAGTCGAGACAAAACTATACAAATGTGAAAAAGATTTAGAAAAATGGTAACACAATGTAGTTTCTTAGCTCAGGAGGCAAAAGTGTGACCTGAGCATCATCTTACATAGCAATCTCTGGGCAGCCAGTCTACACTATAAACAAAGCTTTTAAAAATGCTTTTCTCACCATAAACTCTGTTTCCTTGCGGATGAGACGGATGAACAGAGAAAAAAATATCCCCTCACAGAAGCAACGGCTCATCCAGGATGCCATTCATGCCACAGATACTTTATATCACAAATATTGGTGAGGAAAAAGAATTAGCACATCTGCATCTTTCCTGTTAATTTTTTTAATTAATATTTTTTATGTTGTCACTTGTCTTATGAATTGGACTGTCAAGCATAAATATATCCTCCATCTGATCTTCCATTTTAATAAAACACACTGCTGTTTTTCACACTGACGCATGAATCATGTGCTGATTAATGTGAAGGGGAAATCAGGCCTTGACTAATGCAGTCACATCTTAACTTTTAGATTTAACGTCCTACATTTTTATTTGTGAAAACTGCTGTTTTTGAATGCTCCACCAGGAAGCAAGTTATTTTATCTGTTGAGAAGCGGGTTATTTTTCTGTGACTTTCCAGGCATATGCTTCTCTGTGCTTTTAGTTTTCTGTTCTTTTTGTTTGCAGCCTGCTGAATTTCTCTTGCTTTCTTATCTCATGAGATTTTTCTTTTTGTTCCACACTGGTTGTTAGAAATTCTCTCTGTTTTTTTCTGTTTTTTTGTTGTTGTTGTTGTTTCCTAGGTGTTTGCAAATGTTTCTATACTTTCATCTCGTATTTGTGACATTCCTTTTGTATCACAAGATTTGCAAAGGAAGACCTCTGCTTTTTATATCCAGATAACTTTTCAGATAAGGCCAGAAATGCCCATCCAGGAGCTCCTCTCACTAAAAGACAGATACAATTTTAAAAAGAAGATCCCTCATTCATATGCATTCATTTTGTAACTGTGTCACGTGTTCCTCCCATTTATGTGCCTGGATTCAGGAAGCCCCAGCCGCATCCTACTGGCATCCATAAATCTCTCCTCTGCATTGTGACTAACCTACCCTGAGGACAACTCTTTCAAACAGAAGTATTTCATCTTCCCATCAAGCCTCTTCGCAACCACATTTACAAACAATGCATGTAGCGGCTCGCAGGCTGGACATCTACTATTGCAGGAAGGTGTCTCATCTACAGATATTTACAAAAATATAAAATATATACTTTTCTTCTCTCTTGTTTTTTTTTTATAGCTTACTAACATTTTCTCATGCTCTCTTTTTCTCCTTATCCTTCTGCTCGCTCTGCACGGTAATGGCTGGACGACTCTGCATGGCTCTATTTATCAGGGACCATTACTCATTTCACAATTCAGAGAAAATCTATACAAATTACACCTCCTCTTTCCCACCACAGTCATTGGCTTGAGAGAATCCCTTCACCTGCAGGTCATGTGACTCACAATATTCAAGATAGCTTCCTGTGGATTCATCTGTGCAGAAGGAAGCAACATTTCATGATTACCAATAACATGCAAGTGTGTCATAGTGGCTTTCATTCAATCTGCCTTCATGCATTTGAATAAACTAGAATGTCCTCAAAAAGTGAATTTATTTCAATAATTACATTTTACAATTTTACATGCATGTACTTCTTTTAATTTTGATTGTTAGTGTCAGCTAAAACAAAACAAAAATTCAATAAAATAAGGGTTTAATTATGGGAATGTCACTGTAAAGAAATGTCAGGTTCTATGCTGTAATGACACAATATTACTGGAAAATTGAGTGGAAGGAAAAATATAGTGGAAAACTTTGCCCAAACTAAGTTAGGATTTTGAAACAGAGTCTATTCATGAGTTTGAAAGAGATTCACAAGACATGAACTAAGTGCGGAAAGAGGCACTGAGTGAAACAAATTGCTTTGTTGATCACAATAGTGCGTAATTTTTATTAGTAAAATTTTTTTCATCCATCTACATAGACAATTCTTTTTTCCTTACATACATAAATGACATTCCTTTCACTGTGTGCAGATCATGTTTGTAGCTTTAAAGACCCAAAGTCAACCAGCCTGTTGATTGCAGCAACTTTCAAAGTCAGAACCTTTTCTTTCTGTTTCGACCACCAAAGCACTCGCCTTCAAAATCCGACGCCGACTGAAGAACAGTTAAACCTTGCTTTTAGCTACTGTAGGGAAAAACACCACTCACATCACTGCATGGAGATTATAGTATAGAAAATAAACCAAAGATTTGTGTTTGCTACATTAAAAGAATGATTTGTGTCAGGTCTGTGGATTCAAGAGGAAAAAATTGTAATGTAAAGCTGCAGAAAAAGCTGCAGCTATACAGCTGCATAGCTGTATAGCTGCAGCTATACAGCTGCCTTAGTCATTTGATGTGGGTGAAAAAAATAAGCAAATGCTTTTCATCTTTTTTTCTGGTTTACTCAATTGCTGGTAGTGGAGTGTGTAGGCTGGGAGAAAGAATGGTGCAATCATTTTAGACAACGATTGCTAAATTTCCTGAAAGTTTCCTTGACCTCAAGGCCAAATCTCAATTTCTAGTTCTAAGGACTGAACTGTTTTGCTACTGTGGGTGGAAAGGGAAGAAACAGTACCGGGAGAAAGCCCAAGCGTGCATATGGAGAGGAAATCTGATAAACTGCAGACCTTTTTTTTCTGGGGGGCAGTATTACTAATCACCACATCACTTTACACAGCATTAACATGTTTTTTTCCACTATTGCCCTGAGCCTAGCCTCATCTCAATCCCCATAAACACTGACCAGTTTCACTGTCACTATTGGAGAAAAGAATCACTACATCACTTAGATGGTGATACCAATGTTAGTTTTCCACCACATTTTTGCATGTTGAACAAAAAAGTCTGACTTTTGTCTTATCTGAGTAAATCACCTTCTTCAACATGGTTGTTTTATGTCTTAAATGAGTTGCAGTGGGACACAGTAACAATGAAAGGTTTTCCTTTCAAATGTGTGTTAGAGCCAGGTCTAGGGAGAGTCAGACGAACAGTTATTTTCTTTTGCAAAATATCTAAAGTTGAATCATTGTAAACAATTTTTTTCACATATTGCCTCAAATTTCAAACTGGTCTGAGCTTGGATTTGTCTCTGTTGAAGAAAAGTAGTAAAATGCTGCCATCACCATGTTTAAGCCTGGGAAGTGTGTGTTCAGTGTTAAGTGTTCCTTCTCTGCCACACATATTGTTTTGTATATTGATCAGATTCTTCGGTCTTAGAAAATTTATATAATTATTATAATAGTGTTTAGAAATTCATAAGCATGCCATACCTTTCAAATGTTTATTTCTTCAAGATTTTGATTTTAAAAATGTATCTTTCTCCTCCCACTTTGTTCAAGGAGTCTGGATTTGTTTGTGCACCTCTACTCCAAACCCCAAAGGCTAAGTTTTCTTTCACCCAAACAAATGCAAACATTCACATCAGTACTTACAGGGGTTTTATTTCTACTCACCTGGAGGACTGTGATTTTCAGCCAGTGCTGGAGGTCCACAACCTGCTCGAGTGCACGCGCTGAGATAGAAGCGGAAGAGTTTACCCCTGTCCGATCTCACAATCTGGTGTTGAGTGACGTCAGGCAAAGTGATGTTCAGCTCAAAGGAATCAATCACCTCCAGCGAAGTCTTATTTACTGCAGAAAGATGTCAGGTCAGTTTAGATCACATGGTGCCCGAGATGGACCATTGCCAGAAAAACTATCATGGGTGAGTCATGTTGTAATGGAACATAGCTATAATGGGGGTCAATTTTTGAGGGAGAAGGAAGATGAAGAGATGCCACACTGGATCATACATAAAGCGAATATGGGAGATACAAGTGGTGACAGGTAAGCCGAGGAGGAATACATTAAGACGAAAGGCATGGAGATGAAAGGTGGAACTGGAGAACTCAAGAGGACGGGGATGTAAACAAGTGGCAATGAATAAAGAGGAGAAGCAATGAAAAAGATGGAACGAAAGAAATGCAAAAACATTATATTTTTTAAAAACATTTAAAGGTAACGTAAAATGTTTGAAAACTGTTTAAACGTGGAAAAACGAGAACAGATAAAAGGCAACGAAACAAAGAGACAAGGGAAAGTGCGGAAAAGAAATTAGAAGGCCTGCAATTACAAGTACAGTAGTGCAGCTTATCACTAAACATGCATTATACATCAAAGTAAAGCGTGTGTGCAGCCTGGTGAAAGCAGCACTCTAATATCCTTCTGAAAGCCCCCTCAGTGATGTCACCGCTGTGCAAATGTTGGAACGGCAGGTGAGAGCTTAGCGTGCCAGATCTTTTTGTGACTCTTCAGCGGTGCACGACACTGCCTTAATTTTCTTGTTTCTGGTGACAACAGATTACTCATTTATTAATCAAACAACTGCTTTTGTGAACGAGCTAGACATGCAGACAGCGCATATACTGTTGCGCCACAAATCTTATTTTATTTAGCTCATCAGCAGCAAACTGGATTCTAAGCGTTCTTCAGTTACATGTTGAATCAATTCAGCTGAAAAGAAACATTCAGACGCCCACAGATTGCACAGTGTGGGTATATCTGTGTAAAGTCGGACATCTGATACTGGAAAAATAAGCAAAGAAGAGGGGGATTGGGGGGGGGAGAGTGTATTGAAGAGCTGGCCAGACTCCGTGGGTGCAGATGGAGGCGGCGAAGGGCTGTCTCTGCATTCACATTTTACACAAAAGACTTCAGAAATGTCAGCAAACGAGGGTGTAGGCTTTGAAAATAGAGATCATAATAAAAGCTCCTGACTCTCTCATTTGCCCTAGCTGTACTACAGCAGAAAGGCACTTTCTCACATGAAGAAGCGCTTGGACGAGGAGCGATAAATGTCAGTGGAATTTACACAAGAGGCACCACCAGCACTGGCTTAAACATTTCTACCAGGAAAATAAAAAAAAAAAAAAAAAAAGCTGGTGTCCAAGCAGAAATTTGATCAGGAACAACGAGGGAGCTGTTAGAACTGAGTCTTAGGGAGAATGTGGTGGAAGGTATAGAGTTAAACAGCGCCCCCAACTGTCTGACAAAATAACACACATGAAAAGAGGAAGGCTGGGAACCGGAGGAAATCAGGCTCTCAGATGGAAATTGTGGAAAATGTTTTCAGCGTAAAGAAAAACTGTAGGATTAAAAACCCAAAGCACACACATCTGTCCTTTTAAGTTTCAAACTTTTATAGACTTGCATTTCAAAGTAGTACTTATATATGCTGGAAATGTTATCACAGAATCTTTTTTACACAGTTGGACTTTATCATCTCTATTCCCTAAAAACCTAAACCATGAAAATTACACCAATTCTGAAATTCAGGTCAGGTTCATTTAGTTCTTCTTTACTGAGTTCTTGAAAGCTTTTTTTGCTTTCAAGAACTATTCCACTGCTTTTTTAAATCTCCTCCTTTGAATTCAAATTCTTATTTCCAATATGTTTGAGTTTATTTTCTTTGCCAATATTCAACAAATAATTTTCGGTGCTCAGCTTGTTTGACGTCTAAAAAGGACTCCACAGGTCTAGTTTAAAATCCTGATCCATAAAGGTAAATGTTTTTATTATAACTGCTTTAAGAGAGTGTGCATAGATTTGGTTGTTCTGTCAAGGAACCTTAATCAACTATCTGGACAAACATGTATTAAAATGGCAAATGAAAGACAAAGGGCATCATCTAAATAAAAATGAATGAATAAAGGTCCTTATATTGTGGATTTTTAGACTTAGTTAATCAAATAAGGGGTGATCTCTGGAAACCAAACAAAGGTAACCTGTTGCCACATTTTGGGGTTAAACTTTAACATTTTTTTTTTTTTTTTGTACGCATAGATAATATTTCTTCACATCATTGTTAACATTTAAATTAAACATAAGTCAAAAAGTTTAAAGCTTGTACATCAATTATTAGGAAGTGTGTTTTCTGTGTTTACATACAGAGGTGACACTTCAGAAAATAACCAGTGAGGATGCCGTTCGTCACTGGCGGTGGTCCCCATTCCAGCAGAACAGTGTCATCATCCCGAATCCTGGGAATCAGCATGGGCACTTTCTCTGGCACTGTTACACAGAAAACATTAAAATATGTAAATAAAACACATAAACTGAATTTGGCAATATAGCCAAATGACATTTTAAAATGATGTTTAAAAAATAAATGAAGGGATTAAAAATAAATAAAAACTAACGCCTAATATTTCTGTATTTCTCTGATTTAAAAAAATCCCTCAATCCTTTTCATTTTAGTTTATCCCTAAGCATGAGTCAGAGCAGAAGAACGTGAAATTTTAAAACTGCAACCATATGGATCTTACTGTCAACAAGAGTGAATTCATGGACATTCTTGCCTTGCCTTGGTCTGGGGAGCCAATAGCACTGACGGGGAACTTGTTTATGTCTGATGTTTGAACTACTTCACTTGTGTTGTCTCACATTGTTTGCACACATTCATATTCATGATACATTATTTATAAAGGTGTTGGTTTATTCTCTTGTTGTGAGACTTCTGTGGAAGCTTTTGTTGTTGTTTTTTTCTTGTAAGATGTTAATTCAAGCATTATTTATTTTTCTTGTGGCAGATATTTAAATTGTGAAAAAATAATAAATGGGAAGAGTTTTGTACAACGAATCAAAAACAAACCAAAAGCATTTCGTGGTTTGTTTCTCTTCTACTTTAGTTCAAACTTGTTGTATCACTAATAACCATGCAGAGGCTGACAAAGGATGGCTGGTTTAACAGCTAAATCCTTAATCCCTCACCTACAAATTGTGACCGGAGATATATTGGGGCTCTCTCTCTTAGAAGTTAAGTGAACTGCAGAATAAACAGCAGATCAGCAGATTCATTAAAAATGAGTACACATTTACCATCTGATATGTACATACACTGTATACAAAAGGAATTTATTTCAAACTGTCTGACATCAAAACCTGCTTAGGTTCAATAAGAAATTTTTCCTACACAAGCACATGATGCTGCCATCACCATAAGTCACAGTTCGGATGGTGTTTGCAGGCTTTATCCCTTACTCTTCTAAATCTAGCAATGGTCTTTATGGCCAAACATGTCACTGTTAGTTTTACCATAGCACATCTCTCCAGAAATTAAGGTCTTTTATCTTTGAGCAAATGTGCTAAGTGTGGTGTAGCCTATAATATTGGAGTAGTGGCTTCTTCTTTACTGAGTGGCCTTTTGTTTCACTGACAGTTTCATCTTTGGGTAATTAAGCTTTGACTTTAATTTTGGGTTTGATTTTAGGCCAAAACATGTTCATCTCTGAAACACATAAACAGACTTTTTTCTCCACAGCATTATGGCTAAACATTTCCAAGGTGTTAATACTTGAATTGTTTGAACAAATAAACAGAGTTCCTCCAAGACGCTGGAAAATCTACCTAAGAATGAACCAGACTTGTTCAATTTCCTCCCCTTGATTTTGCTTAATTGTTTCATCATGCCTCTGTCTTAAAATGCATCCACGGCAAAATCAAATTGTTTAAAATGAATGGAAATTGTAGTGTATATCAACTTTTTGGTTTGAGCAAGGTAATAACAAAAAAATATCAGTCAAATATTATCTATGTGAATGCAAACGGAGCATGGATGACTTGTTGCATGGCTGATCCAACTCACCACCCTCTGGAGTATCAAAGTTGACTGGATCACTCTTTGGTCCTTTTCCCTTCTTGTTAAAAACGTTCACTGTGAGTCTGTACTTAGAGAAAGGCTCAAGTCCTGGCACAATGACATGAGTCCTGTTTCCAGGGAAAGACTTGGAGTTATGCTCCTGTAAAATCTTGTCAGGACTCAGGAAGCTTTTCATTCTCTCCCAGTTAACCTGCAAGATAAAAGATGTAATTTCACATACCGAGCAGTTATTCTCTTGTATTAAAATTTATTGTATTATATTCTACATTGAAAGTTTTCTTTCGAAAAAGTACAAAAAAAAAAAACTTTTGCTACAAAAGCCTTTTCTCAACAGTGATAATGACTGAAACCTAATTTCAGTTACAAACTAAAAATAGGCAAAAGATAAATAAATCCAAACCAGATAAACTTACAATGTAGCCTCCTAAATGACCTCGCACTGTGGCTGGGAGAACTGGGCTCCAGCTGACTCTGAGAACAGTGGTGTTGATCACCTCCACTGCTACATTGTGTGGTGCTGCAGTCGGAACTTAAAAAAAGTAAAAGCAAAAAAAAAAAAAATTACAAATCTCAATATATAGGGATTTTGACACTACACGATATCTAAAAATGTAATCTAACAATTTCAACATAAAACAAAATGAATTAGATTAAGTAAATGATTTCAACATCAAATTTAAAATAACATAAAATGTCATTGTCATTTAAGAAAAGATTTTAGTTCTCATAGAGATGTTAGAAATAAGGATTTTTTAAAATTGGGTTAACATAAAACAGTAAACTAAAGTAAAACAAAAATTAGTAGAGTGGAAAAACATTTAAAAGGTCTGTTTGGAGAGTGTAGAATAGAGCTACTTTAACTCTGGTTAGAGTCACAAATAAAAATGTAAATTTCATAAAACAACAATCAAAACAACTATTCAACATGATAGCAATTATAGTTGTATTCAAAGCTAAATAATTCTAAATCCTATTACTGCAGTTTCTAAAAAGTTAAATAAAAGCAGTGCAGATGTTAGGGAATGGTGGGAAGCCCTCAATAGGCCATCATGTTTCTTGATCTGTCAATTCTCCCAGAGTTTTTGACTCGGAGGTGAAAATTTGACTTTCTTCTCTTATACAAAGGTTATCTGTCACCTGCTAGAAATAACAATAGTGTTTCTCTTTTATTTGTCAGAAAGGTCAGAGGGGGAGGAGATGTCACAAGAGCACACCTGCACATGGTAAAAACCTTCAAGTAAAGGGAGAGAATAAGAAAAGAACTTAACCTGATACATTTTCCTGGAGACAGTGCCAAAAGACAACTGAGGAAGCAGATGGAAAAGATAGCACAGGAAGTTCAAAATAAAGAATGAGAACAACAATAGCCTGGTGTGAAAACTAAGGCTTCAGGGTTTCTTAACTTATCAAACATTAGAAAACACATAAACTGAGCTGACATGATCATAGGACTCACTATCTTCTCCAGAGTAGCCAGTTATGGGTTTTGGTTCTGGACCCCAGCCGAGGCTGTTCCTGCTCTGGATTTTGATCTCGTACGGTGCAAAGGTGGATGTGTTCCTGACGATAAAGGAGGGTCTTGTGACCAGGTGCTCCTGCCATTTATCTTCCACCTCCAGTTTTCTGTAGGAGAGCTTATACTCAAGTCCTGGACCATTGAATTCAGTAGGTAACAGTGGCTACAAAATAAAAGGGGAAAAATTATATAAAACCAAGTTTTCAGGCCAATCAGGAATATTGCTACCATGTTCTAAAGCAGGTATTGTTATATCCTGACTGATTAATGCTTATTAATGAAATCAAGCCCTAATTTAATTAAAATCTGCATTTACTTCCATCTGAAAAGAAAACTTTAGACCACTGAACAACAGTCCAGTCCTTTCTCTCCTTAGCCAAGTCAAGACTTTTGACTTGGTTAAAAGTCAAAAGACAGTTTTAAACAAGTCTCTTGTTTAAAAGACAGTTTTAAACAACTCTCTTGTTTAAAACTGGCTTAACACAAGGGATGCAACAGCTGTAGACTTCGTTCTGGATATAGCTTTCCGAGAAACTGAATTTTGGCTTTTCGTTATTTGCAAACAACAGCCAACAAAAGTAACAGAAATAAACACTTAACAGATCATTGTGCATGCAACAAATCTAAATAAATGAGTTTTACTTTTATTATTTAAATGTTTTAATAACATCCTAATTTATTAAGATGAACTTGCGTTAGAACAACTCTAGAATCTTAGAAAGGCTTTTTTTTTTTAATTATTAAAATGAGACATTAACATAAAAAAAAAAAACCACACTTACATCCCAGCTGATGGCCATTTCATGCGGAAGGTGGCCATGAATTCTGATGTTTTCTGGGTTTCTGTCTGGTGCTTAAGGAGAGAAATAAATGGGTAAATAATCATGCTGCTGCAAAGAAGCAGATCAGTGGTTGACATCCTTATTTATGCCTGCTGTAATTTACTTGAATTACACTATACTGAAAGCCAAGAATTCATATTTAATGATGGAGATATTTTATCTTGCTGTAAATAATGCTTTCAGAGCTACAATGACATGTGGCTTTTCTCTCCCCTGACTAGAACAATGTCACATAGCTGCAGGCTGACGTTTAGACTGATACCTTAGGAAAGAAAGGTTCAAAGTCAGACGCTTTCTCAAACCCACAGATAACCTCACCAAAACATGCTAATAAAATAGAGGAATCATACCAGCAGGTGGTGTTTTGAGTCTCTCTGTGGGCTCACTAGGTGGTCCAGGTCCAATGTCATTAACAGCATAAACTCTGAACTGATAGTTAAGGTCTCCGTGAAGAAAGAGCTCAGCTGTTGCCTGGTTACCGGCGACTTTCTGCAGCTCCTTCCATCTTCCAGGCTCCCAGTGGCTCTCCTCATACTCCACCACAAATTCTGTGCAACAGATGAGTGAGGATCAGACATATTTAGTCAGTGCCTTACTGCTGAAACAAAACAAATAATGGATGGTCCGAGTTAAAACTATAATTGCTATTAACAGAGAAACAGAGACAGTTCGTTCCAGTCAGAAGCTCAAAAATAATCACTTAGAGATGGGTGCCCTTTCTTTGCAGCTTATTAAGAATAGCATGATTAAAGACATTCTGTCTAGGTCTATTTATGGGCAACAATTTTTTTATTAACTCCACAGTGTTAATCTCATTTTCCAAAGCAAAGAAATAGCACCCATCATTAACTTTTTATGGTAAGGGGGTCTCAGTTTTGTCCCTTTAACTGCCCACTCAACCATATGGTTGAGTGGGCAGTTAACCACACACATATATGCAAGTCTAATTTTCATTGCTAACCAGGTGGCAGCAATGTGTTAATAAATAAGTCAACATCAGAGATGGTTCTTGAATGAATGGTACCCTGAGCAAACCAACAAGGCTTCTGCCCCTTTCAAAACACACACGCATTAAAATTTGTGAAATAGCCCTTTAATTTAGCCTCAAATCACGATGCCGACAGAAATTAATAATAGAAATCAAAATAAGGATGGGAAACATGAATCGGACAAGCAGAACTCCTTATGCTGCTTGTTGGATATGAAATAAATCAGAACCACTTTGGTCTGTCTTTACATTTAACACAAAACAGTCAGATGATGTGAAATGCATGAGGCCTGTCTTGAAATAGCTGGAAAAATAGGGCTTATATTATGCTGTTAAAGAAAACAAAATGTTGAATAAGAAAAAATTAACCTTAGGAGCAATTTGAAAAATAGAGGGGAAAAAATCAATAAGATTTTACTTCTCTTAAGACAGTTGAGAATACTTTTTATCATCCATTAGGAAACATATCAAACCTACTAATTTTGAAAGTCTGCAAGAAAGATTTGCCCATTAAAATTCTTATCATCCCTGTAATTTTCAAAACTAAATTAGCCCTTTCTGAAAGCATTAATGAGAAACAAGCCTTCCTGCTGGGTTTTATTTGCACAGACTCCAATGGCAGTCAAACGGCCTGAATTTTTCCATCTTTTGAAAAGAAAAGAAAAAGAGGAAAACAGAAAACATCTAGAGACATTAACAAATGCATTATACTCCCATTAAGTTTTAAACGCCTCAACAGTGGTTGTCAAATTTTACATAATAAGTCAGCTTGCTGTCGAACTATATATATATATATATTTTTTTTATCAAAACACACCACTGCAGTAACAAGCTCCCAATAAAAATCTGTAAATCTGTGAAAAGCTAAAAATAATTATTTCGTATTCTGAGTCATATTATCTGTCGGAGTTCTCTTATGTTGTTGTTAGTGGAGACTCTATTTAGAGTATATTGTGGGAGAAAGTTTTATTATTTTTTCCTTGCTTTATTTATTTGCTTATTCGGTCAGATACAGTGGGTATCACTTGACGCAGGATGTACCATCATATGTTTGGTGGTACATATGGCTAAAATAGTAAAGGTTGCTGTGTGATTGTCATTAGAGAATAAAGGCAAATTCTCAGTTTTTATATTTATTCCTTATTGCCCTAGACAATTTTGAATTTTAAACAACTACAGGCATTATTATGTAAATACCATCTATATTTTATTAAAATCAAAAGCAGTCTGATGCAAATTTGCACCAACATTCTGCAAGGGATTAATGTTTCTAATAACTTGCTGGAAATAAATGTTTTTTTGTTTTTTGGGGGGTTTTTTTTACAATGGGCTTTGATCAGAGAGCAAATGTGCAATTGATTGTGTGACAAGCAGCAGAATGACATATTTGCTTAATGAGACAATCATGCAAGAACTGGTTGTGTGCTTGAAAGAAATAGGCTGGCACAAAAATATCTTCATATCAACTTCCCATGCAAGCATGAAAAAACTTTGTAGATTACTTCTGCCATATACAGATGGACAAGAATCTGAGTACAGAGAGCTGGTGGACCGCTTTGCGGCAGGGCGTGGGAACAATTGTCTCTTTTTTAATGTAAACAAAACAAAGGAGATGATTGTCAATTTCAGGAGAAACAGAATTAGATCAAACCCTATTTCTATTTCTGTGATGGGAGAAGAAGTGGAGGTGGTTGAGGAATATAAATATCTCAGTGTTGGACAACAGATTGGACTGGAGAAGAAATAGTGAAGCCGTCTATAAGAAGGAACAAAGCAGGATGTACTTCTTGAGGAAGTAAATATCTTTCAAGGTTTGCAGCAAGATGCTGCAAAGCTTCCATAAATCTGATGTAGATAACGTCAACTCTTCTGCTTCAACTCATCTGTTGGGGCAGCAGCATCAGAGCCAGGAACATTAAAAGACTCAACAGCCTTAAATAACAAGGCTAGTTTTGTTCTGGGGCCAGACTGTGGAACCTTTGGAGATGATGATGCAAAGGATACTTTATAAGAATCAAGAAAATTATGGATCAGCCTGACCATCCTCTCCAGAACAGTGTCTTCAGTCAGAGGCTTCTTCAAATTCACTGCAACACAGACCCCAACAAGAGATCTTCCCTGCCAACAGCCATCACTCTCTGTAATAACTCTCTGACGGATTTGAATTAATATAAGTTACAACAACATTTAATTTCCATTAGGAGTTGATAAAGTAATTTTGAATTTTTGATATGATAGAAATTGTACAATATTTTGCAAAATGAATACAAGAAAGACAATGTTGATAATATATTGAAAGTGTTTTTATTATTATTTTACTCTATGCAACAGATGGGCTCCCAGTTTGTGTGCTCAAGTGTGAAATATGCAGATGTGCTCCTGCTATAGACCATTTTCTGTTCTTCCTTTTGAAAGATTTAAAATGTGTTTTATTCATTATACATGTTTAGGAACATGTTTGTAGTAAGGAAAATGCTGATTGTGAATCTGTTCAAAATCGTTTTAAGAGGACAGACTATTTATAAAAGCCTAATTGTCTCATAATTATTTATTGATGACATCACTATGTGACCTAAAATGCAATATCAAACAGAATTGGAAAAAGTAAGGGTACATGAGCAGCTGCTGATGATCTCTGGGTAAAATGTTGCTAAGTATTAAATTATTCAGCAAAACTCCCACTCCTTCCCCTATACTCGACTTCAGATGCTCTGCTTTATTCTGTTTAAAGTTTTACCTTTCACGGAGCTGTTGTGATCACTCCCTGGTATCCAGGACAGAGTTACATTCCTTGATTCCTGATCCGATATCTTTAAACTCATAGGAGCATCAGGAATATCTGGGAATAAGCAGTAAAATCAGCACAGAAACTTAAAATTATATATATATATATATATATATATATATATATATATATATATATATATATATATATATATATATATATTATTTTTTAATTTAAGGAATTTTAAATGTGGAATCATACCCAGTACAGTTAGAAAGGCAGTTGCAGTATCTTCATCAAGACTTGTTCGAGCAATGCATGTATACCACCCCTGATCACTGATATTCACGTCCCTAATCTGCAACTGGTCACCTTCCATATCGTACCTGCAAAAATAAAACATTTGTTAAAGCACAAATAGCTTAAAAGATAGAACAGTTACCAAAAAGCTTATTTTGCAGTAATA
The DNA here is from genome assembly GCA_922788865.1 of Poeciliopsis turneri. NCBI lineage: Eukaryota > Metazoa > Chordata > Actinopteri > Cyprinodontiformes > Poeciliidae > Poeciliopsis > Poeciliopsis turneri. The sequence goes on from CAKLNU010000574.1 coordinate 88,973, forward strand.
ACCAAACAGAAGAAAAGTGTAAATGAGTTGTAGTTTAGGCATATTTTTTGGCATCCATGATTAAGATGCGTAAATCAGACCCGAGATTGACACATTTTTGTTTCAGTAACATAAACTCACATCTACCCTTTAATTTTAGTAGTTACTTGTACATTTCTTCAACAAAAAATGTACCATCTTTAGAAATGATAGTTGTCACTGAAGTAGTACTGCTAAAATCTATTCTAATTTAAATTTACTTAAACTTTTATTTTTATACATTAGGCAAACTAATTTTTTTTTCAAGTTGGTTGGAACATTTACTAACATTAATTAGCAGTTTACAACTTTAGGTATGGTGGACAGTCTGTAGTGGGGTTCTTTCTCTTCCTTTTTGGCATCAAGAACTACTTGAAATATCAGGCAATTTTAATAAATCTGATCTCTAGTAAACTGAAAATCAATCATCCGTTGCAAAGAATGAAGATCTTTCTCTGACTCTAAACATTTTTGGTGGACTAAACAAGATTTGCCATGAAATTTATTTCACAGATTTTAGCACAATAATAGAACATTTTTGTATAATTTAAGATTGAAAAGGTAAAAAATTGTGGCAAAGGACCATTGAAATGGAAATTAGAATTCATAGAGGTACTTATCACATTGTTTGGCCGAGGATTGGTCATCGTATTAAAAATTTACATTTAGATCAATTATGTGTGGAGAGCTGTGTGAAAATGTTCTCAGTGCATCTGGACAGAACAGATGTAGATTTCATCTTTCTGTTGCTGCACAGCACAAGCCTGCAGCAGAGTATCACTAGGACTATTGCAGATAAGTAAAGAAAAAAATGGCCATGGAGGTGTAAAAATTAAATGTTTAGCTTAATTCCACACATTTACAAGATAACTATATAAATTTGCAAGAATAATTACCATGTTTTATGATTAAAAGCATAAATTTCTAATGTTAAAATTAGGATATTCTCTGACAATGTAAAGTCAAAAATATTTAGCTCTGTGCATTTCAGACATTTGCAACAAAAAGTGACAAATCATAGCCTGTGACTGACAGTGGTGGAAGGTCCTTCAAAATTAGGAAAACCAAGTGCAGGGCTTTTATTTATTTATCTTATTTGTTATCAATCTGCATCAGAAAAGGGTTTCGGATGGGGCTGCACATCGATGCCCAAATGGCCCTTTTGAGCAGTTGGCGCCTTCTGTAGCCATCTGTGTCGCCTATATCAGCCCTCTTTTCATTAGCCAACCTGTTGAACTGCCGCCTGGGGAGAAGTGTGTGACTGGTAACATAATGACTGATATGTTGGTGAATCAATAATTGTGGCACTTAAGATTTTACTAAAAATAAATACTACTTATCATTAGATGTTTTAGAAATACAGAATTGGGTTAAAAATATTTGTTTACTCTTCATTTACGTCATTGCACTAAAAGATCAATTTCTTTTAAGGGTTAGTACACATTTCTAAAAAAAAAAAAAAAAAAAGTAACAATGTTGTTGATTCAGTGTCCAGAAAAACGATCCCTTCATTAAAAGGGAAGAGAGGAGTAAAAGGTGTTGTGTGTGAGATGGCTTTGATGATTTCTGTTTTTTCTAAACTGTTGCATTAACATATACCGAACAGGTCGAACAAAAGCATCTAGAAGCTCAACAAAAACGACCAACACAAACACAGCCAAAGCAAAGGCAGTTACCTGAAACTATTCTCAGAAGAGCGAAAGATCTCCTCCCCATCCTTCATCCAGATCACCTCAAAGGTGCCCTGCAGACTTCTGTCATATTCTGACCGGCACATCAATTGGGCCAACTTCCCACTGTTGACCTGCACATCCTGAGGAGGAGCCACGATTTTTGTTGGGTCTGAAGAAAAAGCATAATTTCAGGGAGAGACAAAGAGAAAAACGTGATGACTTGAAGACAATAGAATAAATGTTTCTAACTCCAGCAAATTAGCTTCAAATTAATTGGGGCAAATAATTTGGCCCAAATTATTTCAGAGCAAAAATGGGTCTCACTGTAACTGTTGCTGTGATTTGGATGATTAAGCAGTCAATGTTAATCACCTTGCATTGTAAAACTTATGAGATTATAATTGCCTGATGATTGTGGTAATCTGTTTTTAATGGAGCAAGCATTTTTATTAAGGCCAGTAGAAGTAAGCTACCATGTTCAAATATATTTAATAGCAACAAATAAATTCTACTTTTAATTTTTAGTAATAAACATGCAAGTTTTCCATTAAGAACAACATATACAGATGCCTAGATCTGCATTTTCAGTTAACATAATCTTTAAGTACTTTACTAAATAGCTTTGCACACATACTCTAAATGTCTAAGATCAAATATAACTCTAAATAAGAAATGCCGTTTGAGAAACTGTTTTTCGGTTCATTGACAAAAGATGAATGCAAAGATTTTGCTGACATACCTTTCACATCCAGCAGAGCTGTGAGACTTGACATGCCTTCTCTGTTACTAGCCATGCAAGCATATTTCCCGGTGTCACCTTTTTCTGCGCGGATGATTTTTCAAGAATTGCCCATTTTCTAGAACATGAAATCGTTCTCCTTCAACAACTGTCCCCTCCTTGGTCCTAGATGGAAAGAGTTTTGAAAATATCCATCAAAGAGACTGTACACATTTGTTATAATCTTTCTTTTTTCTTTTTTCAGATTGATTTCAAATGTGAAAAATGTGTTGGTGTAAGGTTTATGTCCTGTGCACAGTGTTAACTTTGTCATATAAAGCCATCAAATAAGAACAGAAGACGTATTGAGATTATGTCATCATTTCCAGAGAAGCAAAATGAATGTTTTTAATTGCAAAACAAGTTAGTATAGAAACAAAATTGCTATGTAAATTTAAAACATTTTTTGCAATAGAATTATTAATCTTATTTCATGTTTTGTTGTATTCTCTTGAACCCTTTTAGTTCCTTTCTACTTATTGGAATGTCTTTCTTGTGTTTTCTGAGTCTACAGGTGAAAATCTTCTGGGGAAAAAAGCCCAAGCTGATGACTTGTCTATTTTCTCTTTGAGCTCCATCTTTTCTCTATATGCTCCCAGATGAATGAACAAATAAAGAAAAACGAGATGGTAAGTTCATTCTAAAGATGCATTAAATTAAAAGCCTTTCTGCAAGTTAGACTTCTGCAGAAATTGTTGTATGCTCCAAATACAGTTACCAGGATTTCCTAAGATCAATTTCAATAGAAGCTTTTTCTAATACCAGACAATTTTGAATCTGTCATGTAAATATACATCTTTGCTGCTTTCTGTATTAGCTAAAATATAGTCTGTTTTAGATGTAAATAAAGGGGACATGATGAATATTTTTATTATTTTAACACAAAAAAGATAGAAAATGAGCCTCGTGAGAAGTATGGCAGATTGTTCTCTACTTACCAAGAGATATTGGATGGAGGAGAGCTGAAAACACTGCAGTTCATGACAATGTCCTCTCCTTCAATCACTGCATACTCTTGAAAGTCCTTTGTTAGCATAAGAGGTGCCATATCTAAGAGCACGTTGAGGGAAGGGAGATTATAATGGCTTAAATATGAGGCTATAAATAGCAGAATACATAGACCCACTCTTTAGAACCCCAACCTGATACTTGACTCTGTTCTGTGGAGCTGAACAATTTGAAACCAGAATCACAGGGAGACAATTTTTCCCCAAGGAGGCAACATTAAAACTAGAGTTTTATGCAATATAACTTAGCCTAGCATATAACATCACAATGCATATTTATACAGAAGAAAAATGTTATTAAAGATCCTTATTTGCTGTCTCATACACACTTGCAGTAAATCCCTCATTGTTAAAGGAATAAATTGATTCTAGCCACCAGTAATATAGCAGAGACCTTGAGAAGTCCTGCAATCACTACAGTAAATATCTAAAAAAAAATGGTTGCTACACAACAACAACCAATAAGCATTTCATAAACAATCCTTGTACATTCGAGGTAATGGTTCTGTGCTGTTTCATAAAACTACTTTTCTGACTTCCTCCAGCAGGTAGCCGTGCAACAATGCTAACAACAGCTTAAACATACGAAAAAACAAATTGAAGTTCTGTGAACTGATGTGTGCAATGGTCATCTAACCAGTCATGCTAAAATGTCTGGAGTAGTTTATGGCTCTGCACATGTGCTGTGTGTGTGAGTGTGTGTACTGTATGTCCATTTGAAAGTGTTTTATAACCTTGTACAATACCTATGGCATATGAATTTGTTCAGTATATTTTTATGAAATATAAAGTCAAATGGTTTAATTTAATTGTGTGTTGCATCCATTAACATTTCTCTTATTGGGTCCGTTGATTTTATAATGTAAAAGGTTCAGACTGAAACTCCTGATCAAACCAGAATATTCAGCCATGTCCTGGTATATAACATTAATTAGAGCTTTCTAACCACATTTCCTTTCCACAGAGTATGTTAAAAGGCTTCTGTTTTCTGTGTTTGCAGTAAGAGACCTGGCAGGCGGCTCACGGTTGAAATCTGGCGATCTTACTCACTCATGACTAAGACATTGACGTTGGCAAGAACACTGCCATGAGGATTGGAGGCCTCGCACTGGTAGACGCCACTGTCCTCTGGCCCGGCCTTGTGAAGCATCACAGTTTCATCAAGCACTCGTCTGTTGTTCTCTCCGTCATCTGATAACAACAGAATGTCAAAGCCATCAGGACCAAAGGCGCAATTAGTTTTTTTCAGCAGAAAATCTGAATGTGTTTTTTCCTTCAAATGGATTCTTTGTACGAAAGCATTTTTTAATCACAAAAGAACAAATATTTGATTGAAACATGTTCTGTAATTATCAAGGAAAAAATTTTCAGTGATTACTTTTTTGAGTTTTGAAGTGATTTTCAGATTGAAGCTCCAACTGTAGTTTTTAAAAACATTTGATGGCATATTTTGAGTTGGAGAATATGAAGTAATCAAATAAAGAATGCAGTCTGCAGACAAACTAATAATCTTAAACATATTTTTGATATGATTTAACGTTTGTTAAGTCATTTGCTTTTCTACAAAATGTATTCAATAATTATGCTTAACAGGCTTAGTTCATGGTTAGCTTTAGTAAAAATAAGTTTATAAAATCAACTCTTATTCATTAATTCATGAAGCCCTTTAAAATCCAAAGGCAACCAAAGTGCTGTAAAGGTCAATCATGAAATACAAAGTTGACAAATAAACAATAAAAATCACCAGTAGAAGATATAAAATATAAAGGAGTGACTTGATGCTCTCTGGAATTAAAAGCCAATTTGAAAATATTTTAATTCATTTAAAGCGCTGCTAGATATCACAGCAGCCTGGGAGCTGTGGCTGAATAGACTCTGTCTCCCGTGGCAACAAGCCAGGTTCTGGGAACAGCCAATAGGTTGAGATCTTAGAGTTCTACTGGAGATGTGAGGAGATAAAAGCTCAGAAAGATAAAGAGGTGTCAAACCATTTAGACATCCAAAAACTAACAGCAAGATCTTAAAATCAATTCTAAAAGGAACAGGCAGCCAATGGAGGGAATGAATACACATGTATTTTCCCAGTCATTAATTATACATTTACTCTCTGTGGAGAAATTAAAGGGCTGCACAGTGGCGCAGTGGGTAGCGCTGTTGCCTTGCAGCAAGAAGGTCCTGGGTTCGATTCCCGGCACGGGGTCTTTCTGCACGGAGTTTGCATGTTCTCCCTGTGCATGCGTGGGTTCTCTCCGGGTTCTCCGGCTTCCTCCCACAGTCCAAAAACATGACTGTCAGGCTGATTGGGCTTTCCAGATTCTCCTTAGGTGTGAGTGTGTGTGTGTCTGGTTGTTTGTCCTGTTTGGCCCTGCGACAGACTGGCGACCTGTCCAGGGTGAACCCCGCCTCTCGCCCGGAACGCAGCTGGAGATAGGCACCAGCAACTCCCGACCCCGTTAGGGAGAAGGGTGATGGAAAATGGATGGATGGATGGATGGAGAAATTAAAACTTAGTGAGATGAAATGAAGACAGTTCTCCAAGTAAATTCAGTAGTTTCACTGTACATCTAAAATCTGTGTGCTTTTGCAACAAAGTTTCTCTAATTAACCCTTTACAATCCTTAAAGCAGTGAAATGACACTATGAACTCCAGGTTCTGTGGTTTAAATGTAGCTGGACATGCTTTATGTGTTCTCCTTAATGTAATGAGCAACAGAGATAAAACACCACAGCCACGTTTATTGTTTCTGACCTTGGAGTATTTTTCCATTTTTTCTCCACGTTATCACTGGGGTTGGTTTTCCATCCGCTGAGCACTTAATGAAAATGTCTGATCCGATCACAGACAGCTGGTTCTGGGGAGGCTTTGTACGCCATGCCGGAGGCTCTGGAAGATGCCAAGAAGAACTATGTTTGTCTCAGCGAAAAACAACGTGTCACTGGTTCTGTCGGTAAAGACTAACCTTCCACAATTACATCAAAGTAATGGTCTGCCTTTCCAGCTGAATTTTCAGCCATACACATGTATTTCCCCTGATCCTTCTCATCCACAGCACTGATGGTCAACAGCTTCTTATAGTTATCCAGTTTTATCCGATCAGATAGAGTTTCTCCCATTTTCATCCATGTTATGTTAGGAGTGGGACTACAACATAAAAGAGAAAAACGTTAGAAAATACAAAACTGAACGAGACGTACTGATGAATAAGCCTGAGCCTGCTAGCAACAACAATGTATATTAAGGTTTAAAATGTGTTTACTAGTTAAAAACTGCTCAAATATTATCCCATACCATCTCTAAAAGTTTAATTCATCTTGTTCATGTTTTTTTCTTTTTAAAACGTCAAGCTAAGCAGCATGCTAGTTCAACAGCTGACTGCACCCTGTCAACCCAAACAAATTTCTTCCATAACAAAGCCATCCTTGCTCCATCTTATTATTACAAAGTCTCTGTAAAAGTATTAGAAACCTTGGTAAAGAAAGTTGTTTGCAGTGCACTTCCTCTTAAAGCTGTTGTCTGCAGTGATGTAATTAGATTAATTTTTTTTTTTTTTGTTGAAAAAAAAAAAAAAACTCTATATGAGATATCTTCATAATAAAATGATCAAAATTGGTCAATCTCATACCAGCCCATGCCTCCAAATGACAGTGATACAGTAAGATGAACATACTATCCTGCTGGAATACACTCAAGGTGCAAATCCTGTCCTTTCAGCAGCAGCTTCTCTGTTTGGACACCAGAGGGCAGCAGTAGGCTGGGTGCTCGAAGTGGTAGTGCTATGGATGCATTTGACAAAAACAACAATCTTCCTCATTTGGGGGCAAAATTAAATCAAGAACCGCTAAAACCACACAAACATGCTTAGAATCAATTGGCTATCAGTACATCTCAGCAAAACACAAATCAACTTCCTGATTAGATAGTCACACATCAAGTCTTTCACTATCACTTACTGGCACTGACACTCTCAGAAGAGCCGTTCTCTGGTTCCACTGAAACAAAAAATCATGACATTAATAGTGCTGGGACAGATGTGCGTTGGTTTCCTAATATGCATTTGCCGGACTATGATTTCCGTTGGGCATAAACATGACATAATAAATCCCTCCTGTTTAGAGTTAAGAGCATTGAAAATGAGCAGAAACACTTTTGCAATAGTGAATTTAAAAAGAGCGTCAGGGTTTTGCCTACATCTCTCCACCTTTACAGACAAGGGGTCTTTCTGGACAATAGTACGTATCCTTTGGAAAGCAGCGCAGCAGCCGTAGTCCTTGCGACTGTCTTGTGGTAAGGCATAAGCAAAGTACAGGTTGCCATTGGTTCCCATGGAGACCCTCTCATCTTGCTTTATGTGCTGCAGACCTAGAAAACAGCATATCTGAATCAATAAAAATGTCAATATCAAAAATGTCTGTTTCTTGACATTTCTTTTTTGCATTTGAAAATCACTCATGAGGTTTAATAAAGTAGAATACACAGGAGTATAATATGTGATAAATGAAATGGAAACACCCGTAAGCGATTCCTTATCTAATCATGCTCCATAAAAGCAAATTTGTTTCACATAGATTTACAGTTCAGTGAATTATCAACCCATGAACTGAGTTTAGCAGATATAGCCATCAGTCACTTGTGGTTTTATTCGTACGAATAAAGAGACCTCATTTAAATTTACAAATGATCTATAAATAAACAAACACAACTTCACTCAGATGCACATCATCATGGCAATGTTTTGAGATTATCTAAGAAAAAATAAAGTTCTTCAACACACAACTGTTTCACTATGTTCAGGGCATACAGTCACTGTTGTCTCCGGACACATAGTACATGGGCTAAGTCAAATCAATACTGAAGCTGAATTTGTCCCCAAATGTTTTCATTCAGTGCATCAGTAAGTGTCTCTTCCTGAGCACCTGAAGAACTCTTGCAGTTTTGGAGACAGATGAGAACTTGTAAGAGGCTCAACAGAAGTAAGATCCCCCTCCCATTGCAGGAGCACTTCAGACAAAGCCTGATATGTTTTATACACTAAATCACTTTGTTCTTGAAGGAGGTGGGAAAGGACTCCTGATTGGAGATAAACTTTTGTGTCTCAAGTGGGAAACTTTAATGCCATTCAACTTAAATACATCCACTACTTCACAGCCTTTGGGTTTGAAGGAAGTCCTCCAAGATGGTGCATGCATTTGAAAAACCCTGGCTGATGAATTTTGTAGAAGATAAAAACGTCAACAACGGCAGATCTCAGATAATTAAACATCCATCTAATATAGCCAAGTCTGCGTTCTTGGGGAGTAAATCACATCAAGCTTGTGAAGTGCTAATTCAGGTGTGAACAGAGGTGAGACATGCCGAGATTTGAATTCTAGTGTTCATTCCTTTTGTGCACCTGAATATTTGAGTGCACGCAGCAAGAGAGGGCAAAGACATACCAAGCATATCTCCATAATTACAGGTGTTTTACAAGTCCTTTAAGTTTCTGACAGGCATCTGCTGAACTTACAAGCTGTTCAATCCCTCTTTATCTCATTTTTTCATTATTTTGTTTTTATTATTTGTAGATGTACAACGTTATTAGGATATTATTATATCTGGATCTGAAACCAGATGTTTACATATACTACCCATCTGCCATAATCTTTCTTTCTCTATATCTGACATTGAATCATATGATTATGGACAGAGAAGTTTTTATGACTTATTTCAAGCTAAACCAGATTATTTAGCTGTTTTGTAAAATGCAAGTTAAATTACCGTTCCACACAGCATTCCTAGGTGACATTATGGAAAGTAAAAACAAGTCAGTCAAGATGTCAAAAGAAAATTGAGGATGTCCATAGTTCTTTTCCATCCTTAAATACCATTTTCAGAACCTGCACTAGAAAGCCAAGCCATTATGCCATTTAAGTGTCTTTGTCCACACTGAAAGAAGAACTGGGCTGGAAGAAGCCATTACTCCAAAGGCAACATAAAAATACAGGTTATAATTTACAAAGGCATTACAGGACAAAGACCTTCTTTATTTTTGAGACATGTTTTGTTGTCTGATTAAAAATAATGCTAAATTGCTTCCTTGTAGGGTTGAGAAGGTGTGTGAGGTTACATGTCACTCAATTCAGTATGTATAAACTTGTGGTGTCAGCTGTGTGTGCACACTGATGTGGAAAGTAATTCTGTGGAAATCTGCAAGCCTTTACATGCCTACTTGCTTGTTTACTTTTTTTTTCTGGCAAAAGTGGCCTTTATTTTATAATAGTCAGACAGGAAAGTATGTAAAGGCAAAGGAAGAAGATATGTGGCAAAGGTCATCAAGTTGGGACTCGAACTTGTGACAGCAAAAATAAGGCCACAGGCTTCTGTATATAAGTTGCACGTTTTACCCCCACACCACCGCCACAACCATTTCATTTGATTTTAGCATCAGATCTTTGGCATGATTGATGTGGGGATTTGTTTATCTGTGTTTTTGTTACATAAAGAACTTATAAAACAAAAAGAGTTTTAGGCCATTGTGAATTTTTAACTAGAGAGCTATTAAAGCCTGAAAGGTTCATTTCAAAGGTTATAAACACTTGCCTAATGCCTGACCACAACTTTTTTTTCTAAAGGACAACCGCTCCCGTAATTTTCATTCACTGTGAATTGCTGTCGCAACTGCAATGTTCACAAATACTTTGATCCCAGGCCGTAAATCCCTTCAAGATACAGACAGGTTTACTGTGCATCCGGATTGAAAGGTGAAAGCCCACGTTTTGCATCTGTTTTGAAAGGCATATGCAAGCAAATAATGTCTCCAGTCTGGAAGATTTACACACGTGCATCTCTAAAAAAAAACAGTGAAGACACAAGAGTCTGTCATCTCGCTGTGCTCTCTCATTTAGTTTGAGCCAGACTACAACAACACACTATAGAATATTTGCAGTTTCAAGAATGGCACAGAACTGACTGCAGAGGTTGAAAAATATGTTTGTCCAGATTCAGTTCTTAAAACGCTTTACCCAGTAAATCAACTGATCATAACTGATTCAAAAGTTAGAAGGTTTTAACAAGCTTCACATGAGTCTCTTGTAAATAAGATGTTGGATTGTAATCATCCAACATCTGTAAATAGTCTAAAAGACTAATTCAGAATTTTTAATACTGCTCGTTTTAAGATGACAAACATCACCCTTTGAGCTCCACAGACTGCCTGACTTTGAATTTTATAATATCCCAAAACACTGTGCATGCTCAGCATACTTTTCCAGCTATTTGCCACATAGATGATGGAGATGGTTTAACACTCCAGATGTAGGTCACATAATTGGCTGAAAAGCTTTTAATAAAATGGAGGATAATAAAGTTGAAAGAGTTAAGGTTTCATAGCACAATTGTAACCGAAACAACTAATTTCATACAAATTAACATCATTTTGCTTGTTCTTTCCACACCTATATGCCTTGATCTTTGTTTTCAACAGATATGAAACTCCTGTACATGCACAAACTTGAATTTCTACATGCATATTTGCTTCACAGTGTAGCAATATTAAATGGTTTACAACTTCAAACCCTGGAATAAGTGGTGAACATGAATATACAAACTAAAAACCTTATATACTCACTGTACCTGAGTAAGCATCTTGTAATGCCAGCAATTAGCAACACAGCCAAAAAAGAATCTGATTATGACCAAACACAGAAGAGTCAAATTCAAAGTCATAAACAGGATTAAAATGAAAAAGCCTGATAAAACTTGAAAATTGCTGTTCATAGACATTGTCCGCCCTGTCTTTTTGAGCTTGAGCTAATTTACAAGTATTAAAAATGTTTGGTCTTTAAATTTTAATATTAGAAACAAATTAATTAAAAAATAATAATAAAAAAATCACAGCCATAAATGCAGCAAAAAGTGTTTAAAAAAGTCTTGGCAAAGGAAACTGAATACAATTTTACAACACACTGCTCAGATTCTCTTTTCACTTCAAATCTATGCAGTATTTGCAGAACCATTTCAAATTGTGAAAAAAAAACATTGAGATTTTTTGTTGCAAACCTCAATGTTTAGTGAAATTACTTTCACTAAATGAGAAAAATAATTTCAGGGGTATATATATTTTTGATATAGATGGCACACCAGTATTGCATCAGAAGTAAAACAAAAATTTTAATATTGTGAGTATTAATTCGTTTTCAACATTAGATAAAACAGGAGCATGAGGCTTACCATGAGTCATCCAATAGATCTGACGTGGGGCCACACCTTCTGGGGGGTTACAGTGAAGAGTAATTGGATAGCCCTCCTTAACAACAATGGTATTAAATGTTTCCTTTGGGAACTTGGGTGAAGCTAATAAATACAAACATTGAAAAAAAAAAAAAAAAAAAAAAAAGATTTTATGACGATCGTGCCAATTTGTTATTTTCCTGATGTTCGTATGTAACCGTTACTTACTAGGAAATACGACTTCAATCTCCTCCGTCATGGCAGTTCCCAGCTTATTGGAAGCAAAGCATCTGTATTTACCCCTGAACTGGGCAAAGTGCTTGTTGTGAAACATGAATGTCCCATTTCTGTTGTCTGTTCTGACTGTTGGGATGTTTGGGAGGTTCAGCTCCTGGCCATCCTTTGTCCATGTGTATCTGTTGAAGTAAAATATGTACCTAGATTTTATCAGTCTGTTTTACCCAAGACTTCTCTGGTTTATCTCATCTGTGCAAACTGCATTACTTACTCTGGTGGTGGGTTACCCTTGGCTTCACATCTTATAGTCAGTGTATTGTCAAAAGGAAGTGCAATAATGGGACCTGTTGTATGGCTGGTTATAGTTGGAGGTTGTTCCACTTTAAAATAAAAACACAAAAGAGAAAGCAGTGAGAATTAAATTGCAACACACACATTTGTTTAGTCTGGCTGTTTTTGTTTGTTTTCAGCTGTTTCTTTCTGCTTCCTGTGACGCTGAGAGAAAAACCCTGTGTAATCTGAGCAAACGCTGACCTGAAATACCACAGGAATGCTTGATTGCCATGTATTTGTCACTTTAAAGCAAGCCTTCAACCTTTGCCACGTAAACAATTTACCTGGAGCTTTCCATTGTTTGCTAAGAGTTTTTAAAAGCAGTTAACATTCTTGCTCTGGAAAGATAAACAAATGTATTTCGACATCAAAAAGGGAATGCCATAATGTAGAAAGTTTTCATTTCAATGAAGTGCTGTAAGTCAACATGACATAATAGGACTGTCAGCAAGTACTACTAAATATAATTTCAGTTAGCTTTATGTCAGTCCTACCTTCGAAAGGAATATTAAGGCTTGTGGCTCTGGATGTAAAGGTCCAAAGCAGAACGAGTAGCAGGTCACCTGGCCTCCTCATGATTCTTAATGAAGAAAATCAGGAAACGTGTGGATCAGCTCCACATCTGTGGAAAATCGCAAAGCACAGTGGATCTGCAGCGGTAGAAATTGGAAAGCAGAAATCCTGTGTTCAGCAATGTGATGTATCAGGGTATGTTCACAGATTAGTGTGCAAGACTTGTTTTCCTGGGATGTGATGAGATTGTAGGTTCCACCACTAAAACACAAAAACATTTGTTATCAAAGGGAGAACTGTCACATGGCGTGCCATGCTGTTGCGGTCAACATGAGACTTTCTCATCTCAGCTGAAATAATGAACCCTGGACTTCAGGTGAGTGTTTTAAGCTCCATGTTTAAGGCTTACTTAAAGTGAGAGCTGAAGTCGTTCTTACATTTACCTGGTGTGTAAACACAGTCAACAAATACAAATTAAGGACTCTGGATTTCACTAGTTGGGTTGCTTTTGTTGGTTTTTTTTTTGGTTTTTTTTCAGGGTTATGGTTTTATTCCTTTATTTGTTTTGCCAGAGAGATATTCTTATTTTGATGCAGATCCCCCAAGTTTCTCTCTTACTTTAGACAGGACTATTATTAGTGATTTTGGTTAGATCATTTTTCTCACTAAACCAGGAAAATAGAGGACATCACACTTTACTTATAAATTTATTTAAAAAAAACTCTTATATTTGTATAAGTGAAAAAAATAACACTTTTAGTGTTATGTATTTATTACACATGCATGTCTTTTTGCTTAACAGATGTGGTAAAGTGATGGAGCATTTTTAAACTGGCTGACGTAACTTTTAGTCGTTCGCTGCATACATTTTTCTACTGTGGAAATTAACACGTCCTGAATATTTTTTTACACCTACTAGAATAAATATGTGATTAATTGCAATGTAAAGTAAAACTGGTGTAATGGCACTTTAATAACCTGATCAAAACAATACCTGTTCAATTTTTATGAACATTTTTGTGAAGGTCAATTGATTTGAGACAAGATAACACAGGAGACAACTTGTCATGCGATAACCATTTATTTGAACTGTTAAGCCGACTGGTGGTGGCATCCCCATGACATGCTTACTGTAAACCCAAAGGGCACAAAGGCTTAGCTGTCGTCTGCTACAATCACTAGATTCAAGATGGCAGTCTATAAATTGGACTAAGTCAGTCAGTGTTTCACAGCTTAGTTCTCAAGGCGCTGAGACTGTGGCGGCAGGAGTGCCTGTGCCAAATGGGTTCACCCTGCAGCTAATCCCACTATCAGGAGAGTAAAGGCAGGGACCTCCAGCAGTCATACAGTGTAATGCTGCAGAACGGCTGTGAACTACCCTGAGCTCTACAGACAACACAATTGTTTTGGACCAGATTTGGGATTAAGCTTCTTTAATTTAGTATCAATTAAACCAAATTAAGAGATTGGGCATTATTTGCATTAGGGGGTTTGGGATTATCTATTGTGGTTTAGAATGAAAACTAATCTGGTCCAGTGTTTATTTCACAGCAATGTCATAATCTTCCTTTTCTCTTAACAATTAGGTGACCCATGCATCATTGGTTAATGTGTAAAATATACAACTGTCCATTGAATTTTCTCTCTGTTTAGTGAGGTATGGATTAGGTGAATCCAACAGGAATTTGAAAGACTTAGGGAAAGCATAAAAGTTATCGTCAAACATTATTGAACTTAGAAAGTGTCAATTGTGTTGGTCTGAAAACCCCACATTATTGTGATGTTAATTTGTCATTTTCTACAAATAAACAGCTACATTTTTATTGGTAGCTTGGTCAAAATCATTAATTTAGAGTATAAAACAAAAACTGTACTTTTACTATACTCTGTAAATAATTGTAGTCTGAAACAACAAAATGGTCTTGCATGCTTGTCGTGTTAAAAAAAAAAAAAAAAAAAACTTTGATTTTCTAAATATTTTTAGGCCCAGTGCCTTTTTTTTTTTGTCTCAGTTCTCACAATCTCAGCAAAAAGAAGATATGATTCAGTCTTTTTCTGAAGTTGCTTGCTCTGTTTAGAAAAATGTTTAATAAATGTGTTTGCCCAAATCAGCTATTGATTAAATGTCACTGGATGTTTTTGTCTTAGCAGGTGAGCAAAAACTTTTTAAAAAATGAAAACTTTTTTGATCACACGTAAGTGTGTCCATGTCGTAGTAAAATTTGGAACCTAAGAAGAGAGACATAATTCAAAATTAGCTATTTGTAGCATCAGTGAGGTGAGTACATAAAGTCAGGAAATATACAGGAATGTAAAAAAATAAGTGTAAAATAAAACTGCATTTTCTAAAACGTGTTGGAAAATGTCCCTGGTTCATTCAGGCTACAAGACAGCATAAGAGATCTGAGCTTAGAGCAGGTAAAGTGATACCTGATTAGAGTGTAGGAAAGTTACTTTGTTTTATACTTGTGATCTTTCAACCTGCATGTTGGCACCTTCTAGAAATCTAGAAAGAGTTAACGTCTGCATTATTTTTGCTATTATGAAGCAAAAATACTTGCAGAGCTACCATGCAAGTCTCTAATATTTTGCCTTGGTTCAAATATGTAAGTAAAAGCTTTTGGATGGACATTGCCTCTGACAGACTCTAAAGGTACTGCACAGGCATGAGAGAAACGATAGAAGCAGTGAGTTTCGATTTAGATCAAATCAAGCACACTAGATCAGACCAGCAATATCTGCAAAGCCGTTGTGAGTAGGAACCCCACAGCCCTTAAACGACATGAAAAGTGTTGTCTTCTGCTGATGTTCACAACAGAGCAACAACCCAAGGCAGTTTTATTCACCAGCAGCAAATCTACTAATTTACTGTTGCACACCCAAAGAACATTATGAAGAAGGTGAATTACTAGACCTGCAAACCAGCCTCTTCAAAGTTAAGCCAAACAAACCCAACACCATTCATTTTAAAAGAATAAATCCTTGGAGTGCAGAGCAGCGAGGGATGCCTATGTAAACACATAACAAAGCGTTTGTTTTTGGAGCCAAGGGATCTATTAC
Source organism: Poeciliopsis turneri (assembly GCA_922788865.1). Lineage (NCBI taxonomy): Eukaryota > Metazoa > Chordata > Actinopteri > Cyprinodontiformes > Poeciliidae > Poeciliopsis > Poeciliopsis turneri. The sequence continues at coordinate 104,798 of CAKLNU010000574.1, forward strand.
CTGAACACATGGCAGATCACAGTCACAAATCCGCAACGATTGTATTACCTAAGCCATTAGTCGGCCAAAGGCATGAAGAGTGTCAGTACTACACGACTAATCCAGGCAAACACATGCTGTACACAGTGAACCCCACACCTCCTTTCTTCTCTCCGACAAGTCTCAGTTGAGGACAGACGCAACTTCAGCACACATTCCAAATATAAGCAGTCAAAGTCTTGCATGTTAATCTGCTCAAGTTTACAGGGAGGAAACATCTTTTCAACAGAAAAACAAAGTTTTCTTAAACTAACCAATACTCACAATTCTTGAGTCATTTTACATCTTCCAGGTGCCAGGCAAACATGTCCATATAAGAGTAAAAAACAATGAATAGTTCACTCAAGCAACTCTTTCACCCTCTCTCTGTTTGAACAAACATCTCTGACTTGTCTTTCCTCTTTCACCTCACACTGCTCCTCTCCTGCTGCACAGACACGCCTCACTCCCCACCATTCTACTCAAGCTACTAAAGAAGCGACAGGAGACTCACTGTAGTGACATATGTCGCCAAAGCCTCTCACTTGGCAGAGAAGCTCTCAAATCCCGCGACAATGACCGGGACTAAGACTGCACAGCGGGGGGGGGAGGGATGCTTGGATGGCATTTAAAAAATGAGTGTAAAGGAAGTACAGGCATGACTTATGCTCTCTATCTCATTATTTCTCTTTATTTCCTAGGTCCTTCCTTTCCCCCTCCGCAAATCATGAAAGGTCATTTTAACTCAGCTTATTCCCAGTGATTTTGATGCAATGAGTCTCACAGTCCCATTGACAAGAGGGCAAAGTCATCTGGTTCTACTGAGCCCAACAGTTTTTGTGCTTTAATTTCCAAGCATCATTTTAGGTTTTGTTGACAGATGGAACATTGGAAAAAACTTTCAGACAGACTGAATGCTATGAAATACAAATCAAGTTTTTTTTTTTTTTCCTCTTAATATTTTTTCCAAGTGTTATTTACAATTAAGTGTGGCTTTTCATTCTAGAAAAACAATTTACTTTTCATCAGCATCTCTTTTTGAGCTTTTCAAACAATTTATATCTGTGGTTTTACATAAAGAGACATAATACCAGACAATACAAAATAAATAATTGAAATTGGACAAGTAGGGAGATCAGTTAGTTTCATCTTGTAGGAAAAACTACTGTCAAATTATATTTTCATATTTGTGTATCTTCCCGGGCAATGTTAAAGTGAACAAACAGGACAAACAGTGTACAAATTGATTATCCACCCACACACTGTGTATTGTCTCTAATAATAATAATTTAAGCCGAAATTGCTGATAACAGCTGGATGTTATCCACTAACATCCACTTTACCTTTAAATTTTGTAATGCAAATTAGGTGGGGCTGTCCAACGTAAGGCTGCACAACATTTGAATTGCTCTTGTGCTTTATGACATGCTGCATTTGTAGTACGTATCAGCTGTCCACAATGAGACTCCAACAATAGACTGACACTGTTATTGGCCTGCTAAGTGTTTATTTCCGACAACTGGAAATAACTGCAATATTGCCTTCTAAACAATCGATTGCAACATTGATAATATGCACACCGAACGAGAGTCAGCTTTTGTGCACACTCAAGGCTGCTAATGTCCCCTTCAAAATAAAGGTCTGATTTTCAAATTAAAATGAACACTTGTCGATAGCTCATTGACAATGTGCTGACAAAATTTCATTAGCAGCCATACACTGCCTAATATGCTGCATCGCACAAGATAAATACGATTAATGTGTGAACAGTACGATTAGTGAGGAAATTTATAAGAAAGGGATTTATAAATTAAGTCCTAGACATTCCCATGCAAGGCCTTACATTTTTCATGGTAAAAATGCAGCATCATTTGACATGTTATAAATTTAGACCTGCAAATCCAGATGAAAAATATTTCCAGCTTTTTCTGCAACCCAGACTAAACTCCCTGTAACTGCTAAAGGAAAGTCTGGACATAATTACACACTTCATTTAAGACCTTTTCCAGTGCATCACACAGACTTAGTTCATGCCTAATGAAGCGCGGTTTGTATAAACTCTGGAAAACGAACTTTAAAGCTTAGTCTCAAATGCAGATGCACTTTAACTAAAAGCTTTCAAGGTTGTTGTTTTCCAAAGGTACTTTTAATTTTACAAATGAAACTCATCAGGACATAAATTCAAATTTACTGAGTATGAGTATATGAAGTATGACCTGAATCAGTACACCACAGGTTTTTTGTCCTTGAAATTATGTGTCAATTGTCTAAATGTAAATCTTTAGCAAAACATCAATATAATGTTTCAGAAATGTAAAACAAATTTAAGAGTCATTAAATGACACCACAGGAACTCAGGCCCTCTTAACAGCTGGTAATACCATGACCTTGCTTATTCAGGTGCAATAGACATCTTTTACATCAGTAAAACTCTTCACACAAGGTATCAAAATAAATCTTGAGTGATTACACCTGAAGTTCCTGCTCTACATGGAAATAAAGGGATTTATCTTAATGGGTTCTTTAGCATTATTCAGCTTATTTAAAAAGAAATGAAATTAGCTTAATTACAATGCCTCAAAAATATTTAGAATGCTTTGATAGTTTTGAATTTTCTCACTACACATCACAAACTTTAATGAACTTCGTAAAATGTAAGAAAAATGGTCCATGTTTTTCAAAACTATTTTATAAACATAAATCTAAATAGTGTGGTGTGAATTTGTGATCCTCTTTATTCTCGCTCACTGAAAATAATGCAGAGCCCTCAGAAGTAAAAACGACAGCATAACAACCCTGAACATGCAGCCAGAGCTATAAATCAAAGTACAGTCATAGGTGGAATGGTCTAGTTAAAGTCCAGATCTAGGTGCAATTAAAAATCTGCAGCAAGACTTGAAAGTTTCTGTTCACAGACACTCATCATCTAAGCTGAATGAACTAGAGCCGTTTCACAAGAAAGGTTGGCAAAAATTTAGGCCAAATGCACACAACCCTTTTTAGATCCGAATTTGTTTCTGAACAAATCAATAACATTTCAAGACACCGAATGTGAAAATGTCAATATATGTTTCAGTACAAATGACGACATGGAAACTTTTACGTAATGACACACAACAATGTCCAAACCAGAACATAAAGAATGCTTGTAAAACAAATGAGAGGCATATGTCTTTTGTGCATTCAAACGAGGCGACAGAGTTGCCCCTCCTCCAAATCTTTGTCATGTGGTATGTCTGTCCCAGCTTCCTGGGCCTCAAATATTTCCTACATGACAATAGAAACAAACAACAAAAGGGTATTTTGTTTCTCTTTTCAATTAAAGCTTACTAAGGACAAGTACAATAATAATGACAGAAATCGGGAGAACAGAGGAGGGAAAAGCTTAACCTAAAACAATAACAAGGAAATTTATCAGAGTATGTAAAACAGAGTGAAATTTATGGCTGGGACTTTGCAGGTGAGCAGCTGAATCCATTGTTCTAGCAATCATGGCAGATCATGGCTAATGCTGAACCAGTAAAGAAGTCCAAATCATCACACTACCTCCACCATGTCTGACTACATATGACAGATTTTCTTTTTCTGAAATGCAGTGTTAGTTGTACATCAGATACAACTGGAAACACAAGTTCCAGGAAGTCTTGTCTCATTAGTCCTTACAATTGATTTCCAAACGTCTTTGGGGTTATCAAGATGTTCTGTATGAAATATTGTTTCTTTTGGCCAGCATTCATTTTGGCCTTAGAGCTCTCCAATGGATGTTAATTTTGTCCAATATATTTCTTCAATTGGTTTTTCAACTCTGGTTATGATGCTTAAAATAAATAAAATGAAAATCCATGTTTGATTATTTGATATTTTGATCTTGACCTTAAATAATCAAGATAAAAAATGATAAATTTCAATTTCTGGTCGATTGGATGTTTTTCCTATGTATTCCTATACATAGGAAATTTGTGTCTTTCCAAATAAAAACTGCTATGCAAGCATTAGAGACATGTCAAAAGGACTTAGCTGTTTAAAGCCAAACAACACTCCTTCCTTAGCCTCTTCCAAAACTGTCAGTGCCCCAACACGCAGCTTATACAAATCAGCTCTCTAAGTTCTTAGAAAAAATACTAACCAGGCATGCCTGGAATTGGCCCAAACAGCTCTCTGACACATCAAACACGGGCTTAACAAACCTGCGTGTCCAGTATAATAAAAAGAAACAGTAGCATAGCACATCTGCAGTGTTGACAGGCACGATAGGTTTGAAGCAAATGAACATAGTTCATATTCCACAACATAAACACAGTTCAACAAAAAGCTATTAAAACTTACATCTGCATGTAAAACATGACATATACTTGTTTTTAAGGTCTCCTTGTGCTCATTTTACTAAATGCTCATCATTTCTAAAAAATTACTCCGATTTGTTCTCCTTAACCCTGATCATTCTCCCCTGGCAATCCAATTTAACAAGCACACCAATTTTTAAGTGATTACTGGTTAGTTTTATGCAGAATCACTCCTTCATTGTTTGTAATGAATGGTTTTCTCAGTGTGCTTTAGGTGTGTATCGGTTTGTGTGTGTGGCTCATCAACGTTCACTCAGTCGGGGTTTAAATGCTTCCTGTGCTGGAACACTGTGATTAGTGGACTGACATGTAGAGAGCTGCCTTCTGAAAAGGAGCTGGCCTTGCACGCAAATACATAACACGCTATGACAACCACAGATTCCTCAGTCAAAGGTTTGGTATTTCACTCATGCACATTTCATTTAACCACTACTCCTTCTGTCTTTGGTAGATATTAAACTCATGTAAGGAAATGTTGAGCTTTCACAGTGAATATAAAAAAAATGAACATGGATTACAAGACAACAAAGTAAATCACCATGGAAATATGTCCCTTGCAGTTGTGGAGTGACAAAGAGTGTGATTCAGGAGCTAAATCATTTCCCCATGGCAGCACGGAAAAGACTCAAAGATAGTCTTCCTCCTATCACACACTGGGGCTATGAGAGGATCTCGTCACTCTTTCCAGAACTGACATATTGTTCTTCACTTTTGCAAAGAAGCAAAAATATTGCAGTCTACTCTGAGCTATGGTGGTAATTAGTTTATGGAATCATCTTGAAGACCTGAAGTGCCATTTCAATAGAGTTTGTAAAATGGCTAGCATATTCTATCTGTTTTGCCTCAACATTGCCTTCTGCATAGAAACAGTCCCTTTTATTAACAAAGTTTGAAAAAGCCAGAGAGGAGATACTTTTAACAAAATGGCATACAAACCTGTCCCTTTAATAAATCCTCCATGTACACCATTTCAATCTGCTCTCATATAACTTGATCATTTTCCAATCCTATGGTTTCTGCAATGCTTATTTTCTAAGAAGGCATCCCCTAAGTCGCTTCCTGGATTTTGTTACACGCCTTCCTTTTTTAATAGTATCAAATACAACACACACCTTTGTAGTCTAAAAAGTAATAAGAGTAAACTCCTTCACAAGTTGAGAGTGAAAGTGATGCTTTTCTCCAGGTAAAACATATTTTTGCACATTAACTGAAACTTTAAATTGAAAAAGGAATTTTATCTTCATGTTTTATCCAATATTTGTAAAAGTCTGTTTTCATTAGACATTTTGTGAAGTATTGTTTTCTCAATACTTGGCAAGTCAAATTCTTTGTTTTTTTGAATCAAACATGACTGACTTGTGTACACCCATCACTCTGACTTTTCTATTGATTATCTCTCACTGTCCCTGTCAAATGTTCAAACACACACTTTGTGGATGTCTAAATGGAAAGACAAAATTTGGGTTTCACCTGCAGTCAGAACAAGCAAAGAATAAAAAGTAATATTTCTGACTTAACTTCTGTTTGCCTGGATGAAAAGATATTGAGAGCAGAGTTGGGTCCCATATGCATGTCTTTTAAAGGTTTTGCACATAATCCAGTAATACAACCCAGTGAAAGCCAATGAAAGCAATTTAGCTTTATCTTTCTACAGAACCATTAAAGTGACTTATCAATCCACTCTTGCTTTCCTGGCATTTAACTAGTGTTGAGGAGTTTACTTCAGCACATCTTGGCAATAAAACTCATGAGTTACCTTAAAGTTAATTCTCAAAGATTTCTTGAAACATAGTAAGATTTTGATCAAGGTTTTAAAAGAGCAAATGACATAAGTTCAACAGTTAAAAGAAATGGTTGAACTTGTAAAAGAACTCTCACTTTACATTATAGGTTAAAACAAAAATGGTGAGACGGTCGGCAGAGTCGTCACCAGGTTTGAACAATAGAATCTCACTTTCTATTTTAAATACTAAACTAATCCTGTAATCTGGAACTACAAGGTGACCCACAGTCAGCTTTGAATTATTTTCAATTATGTTTTAATCTGCTGCTTGTCTTTCAGTTTCTTCATCATTAAGTAGCAGTAAGATTTTTTTCAGATAGCAATCACATAAATCTGATTAATAAAGGACTACGGACATATCCAGTCCTAAATTATCTACACAGCACAGGAAGGAAACCCCAAGAGAACAAAGCATGTAGTCAGAGAAGAAATGTGTTAACGAACAAGGCGGTGACCCAATATTGCTAATGATTTAGGTTTCATAGAACAGCCATAATAAATATGAAATCTGAAGTCTGAGTCCACAGCAAACAACCGATACTTAACGTTATGACCATTTTCAAATCGAGCCAAATTCAAAGTGACCTGAATTTTAAGCCTTTGTTCAAGTGACATCATGGTTAAGAGAAACTTATTGCTTAGCTCGGTACCTAAGGAGCTCCTGGGACAACAAGCATAGGAGTTGAACCTTGCATCAACTTGTGAGTGCAGCAGCATCACTGCTGTCTGACACAGGCTCCTGAAAGGGGGGACATTGTGAAAGTGTCAGTGCCTTTCTGCATTTGCATATTTGGAACACCATGAATTAAAGAGTTTGTTCCTGCCTGTGTGCCAAATTGAAAGAGTCCATTAAAGAGTGTTTTAGTGGCTTTATTTCATTTGGTTGGAAGTTCGGATGTTAGTGTATAAAAAGGGGATAAAATGTTATTAGATCGAATTGGTCCACATGCGAATGACTCACTCAACATCTTCTAACATGTCAAGAGGTGTGCCTCATAAAAAAGTTACAACTCTTAATTGTGTCATGTTGTTTTGGCACAAGTGCAAAAAAGTCAGAAAGGTAGCAATGTGGTTGGTCTTACATTAAAGCCAAGTATCAAGCAAAGCCTGTTTAGTGTAAACCAGAGATGCAACTTGCCCTGGGGCAATTCCCAAGAAGAATACCTCAATTTCTCACACTAAGGTACTGCCTGAGTCAGAATAAGTAAAACAGTCGATACCAACACTGTTGTTATACTGTTCTGGGAGTTGATTTTAGGTTTTCTTTCCATTCCTAAAGATTTTTTGTTTTATCCAACAGTGAAAGGGAATGAAAACTGAAGTATTGTCAGTGTACTGACAAAATATGCATTGAAACAAATACACACAATTGGCTTGTTTATGCCAATTTGAATTTAAGACAGAATAGTGAATTTGTTAGGATAAAATGTTTTGCTTGCGAGATCGTATTCTTTAAGTTGCACATTTCCTAGATCCACAGGATGTCATCCTATTCAAATCAGGCAACATACCGTCAATATCTGATTTAAGCTCTTTCACTCTTTTTGAAATAGTTCAGTAGAATAATGTCAGGTCAAAATACTCTGGTCCATTTTTTTCCCCGTCCAATCCTGGTACGTGGTAGAATTTGATCATTTGACTGAGAAAGTTCAAAAAATGAAATAAATATAAAAAATATAAAAAACAAATTTCTCAAGCTAACTTTATTTCCAGCACCTGAGCAAATCAAAAAGTGCAAACATCTGTCTCCAGCTTGTCTCCCACATTCATGATGCCAACACAAAAACAACATGAAATCTGAACAGTCTAACAAAACAGAACTTTGACATGAAAATAAAAAGCACACATGGATGACAGCTTGAATCCAAACCTTCTGTGAGGTCTGGGCTTGTACCCATGTGCTCTCTGTCATGTTTGCTTTATACTACATGTGTTCAACTCAAGACCCATGGGGCAAAGCCAGCATGCCATAACTTCTTATGTACATAAATAGAACTTTCAAGAAAACAGTCTTGTGGATAAATATTTTATCAATCAAATCAAAGCAATTTTTATCTATATAGTGGCAAATGTCAATATGAAAAGTTGTTCAATAGTATTGAATTTCAAGAAATACAGATTGAATGTACAGACAAAGGCTTTTTGTCTTTGAACCTGTCAAGATTAAGTTCTACAAACAGAGCCTCTCGCAATGTTTCAACTCTCCTGACGTTGAACGCAACAAGACAATAATTTCAAATAGTTTTAAAACACTCCGAAGGTATTGTGACAATAATTTGTCTGGTAGACTCTACTTTACACCACACAACATTAGACCCTAAAAAGTTAAAGAAACTGTTATTCTTTGACAGGATAAAAAAAAAATTATGTGGATTTTGATGGTATTACTGGTAAGATCACACCGAAGATGTTTTCTTCATGGCACACTAGAGGATGTACCATCATGTTTTTGAGAGACTGTGTGCATCTAACATGCACTAACTGCAAATTGCTCATTAACTGAATCTTCTTCGGTCAGGAATGAGGGCACAAACTTTTAACAATGCTGTTCGGACCTTGTTGTTTCTACGCTACAATGAAGTTTCACATGAGGAGTCAAATCAGAGTTGAACATGTAAATTGTTGTAGAGGGCATTCCTCTTGATTGGGGGCCCTCATCTCCACTGCGATAACTGGATCTTTTAACAGAACACCACAAAAGTTCACAACAAGGATCTGATAAAGACTTTATGCAGGTCAATGGCGCCCTTCAAATTTTAATCTAAATAATAAAATCGTTTGGGGAGGGGAGATTTATGAAAATGGGGATCAGTTCCAAAATATTTCTGGACTTTGGAAAACCATCTTTCTCATAGTGAGCAACATTTCTACCAGCTTATTAGAAATACTCACATCAAGCACAAGTAAGCTAAATTTGAAAGTGATTAATTTCAAACTATAGGGCAACTCATAATTCCCTTCTAAAAGTGTTTATCAGATTATGAATATCTCAGTGACTTTTAAGTGTAATTTTCACTAAATTAGCCTATTTGTATACCTTTTGTATGCTGTGGATTAAATTACAACCCGATTATGATTGTGTAGCCTGAAATACAAATATATAAACTTTTTTCCACAGTTCTTAGATGCCATTAAAAGATGCTGATGTTACGATCAGGAGTGGACTTAAAGGTAATTGATCAGATTTTTAAATACCATTTTAATCTTTGCTTCAGAGTTTCAAAGCCTTTCGTATTGAAACAAAACCAATGAGAATTAATACAAGAATCAACAAAGGGATTTGAGATTGAGGTAATTTTGATGACATTCCATATTGCTATTCATGGATTCATGGATCATTATTCTCCCAAATAACAGCCTGTTGTTAACAGCACTGCTGGAAATCAAGTTCAGAAGAACTTCAAGCCCCAAAATGTTTTTGTATTTATTGATTGCTGTTGCACCATTTTTAACTAAGCCAATAACTATCCCCCATTTCACATGTGCCTTCTAATAACTCCAATGAAACAAAAACATCTACAACAGAGAAATTTCAAAGTATAGCCAGTGGCGTCAGCTTGTGATCGACACTTCGGCTAAAATGATTTGAGCTTTTATGTCCACAGGCTAAAATATCCGATGAGACTTGATGTTGCAAGAAAGTTCGTTCTGTCATGAATACTCTGAATTAGCTGTTAACCAGAAGAAAAGATTGAACGCTCAAAGGATAAAACAGATTGGCCAGGACTATTCTGCTCTGCAGGCTTTATGTGCTCAAGACATAAAGTCTCTACATTTAGAGACGCACAGAACTTTCTATCAGTGATAAAACAAAATCTACACACACTGTCTAATTACTTGTTAACATAAATAATGACTCTCCCAATCACATGGCAGCAACTCATTGAAATTAGCTACTTACACATGGTGAAGATAACTGACTGAAGTCCATACTAGGCGATTAAAGAGGGAAGAAAAGAAAAGTTTCTTGTAACAGGAATGATTGTTGGTGTCAAATGGGCTTATTGCAAGTAGATTAGAAACTTCCGTTGCCTTGTTGACATCAGAGGTCAAAGGGTGATGGCCAGATTAATCTGACATGATAAAAAGGCATCAGTGGCTTTAATAAACAGTTGTTGAAACAAAGTCTTACAGAACGTCATCGCTAAACACAAAACATGTCCACCATTAATGGGCTACAACAGCAGCACAACACATCAGGTGCAACTCTTGTCAGCTGATAATATCTACTATTCACAAAGATTTAACAAGTTAGACTATAACAGACAACAAAAGCATTTCCTGCTCTGATAAGTCAGTTTCTGCAGCAACATTCAGATGGTATCATCATTTGGCATAAACAACACCAGAGCATGGGCCCATCTTGTCTTGAATCAACAATTCAGACTGCTGCTGATAGATAATAGAGTCTGAAAACTTTGTTTCCTTTAGTAATAAATTGTTGTTGTAATAACTAATGTTGTCGAACATGTTCATCTCTTTATGCTTCTTTGAGCATCTCTTTCAATGGCAGCTTCTAGAACAACAATGTGTCATGAAACTGTTCTGGTAAAAACATATTTATATTTTATAGTTTGCAGCTGTATTCATCTACATATCTACCTGTTCATATGACAACAATTTAAATCAAGTAATCAAATCACTTGTTTTTTCTTTACTTATGCCTTTTATAAGTAGGCATAAGTTGTATTAAGGAAATGTTTTGTTTAATATTCATTTAGATCCAGGAAAAAAGCAAGATTCACAGCTGTGTTGACTTACACTAAACATGCCACTAAAAAGTATTTTAAGTTATCAAATTATTGAGTTCTATCTTTAAAGCAATAAAAATCAATAAGAAATAACTATTTTGTATGATTGTTACATAATTAAGAAAAATGTTTTAATATGCAGGAGGCAGCAATGGAAAGATTTTTAACTGTTTTCTTATCTGGAATATCTAAGCAATAATCCAGATTATTGTTTAATGAGATTAAAGCCAAGGAACAAGTCACCCAGATGATGCACATCTCAAATAGTTATTGATCGACTTTCTTTGTATTCATTTAAATCCGAACATCAGATTTTTAAAAAGATGCAATCTGATTTTTTTTCAGATGCAGTGCATGTCCTGAAGCAAATCAATTTCTCTGAGGGCAACATTGCTACCATGCTGTGGCGAACAAGAGCAGAGCTGCTGATACAAAGAATAAAGGGTGAGAAAAATAAAACGAGTCAAAAGGCTGTGGAGCAGAGTTTGGTTGGGGGGGGTGATTTCTGTGGTGCAGGAGAGAGAAATCCATGGGAATGCAACTCATTAGCACATGAATCAAATTCCAGTAGACCTGATTTTAGAGCGCGTAATCCAGAATACAAGCAGTAGATGAGCAAAATTATGAGTGCTGGTGTCAACATTAATCCCCTGAATAGTGTGCTAAAATTATAATGTCCACAACTTTGTCAGGGAAACATTATAAACATACAACATAAACTATCACAACACCATCTGAATATACTGTATAACATTATAATGTTAGACAAGATTTGTAGGGATCGTTCACACAGTGAAAGCACTCATGATGATCTTCAGCTCCTTCAACAATTTTTTTCTTGTATAGTATTTACGTCCTGTAAAAGAGACAAATATTGATTTTGTCTGTTGAACCGTTTCTGTTTTCATTGCCCATATCTTTTATCATATTTGGTTTCAATGGTGAGCCATTCTCTGTTTACTGGTACAGGCCATCATTTTCTCTTTTTTTTTTTAATTCTTGTGTTTCATAGAAATTATTAGTCATGTGATCTAAGAATATCCAAGGGACTTTTAAAGAGAACTGACCCATACTCATTTCTAGCAGACCTCAGTGGCCTTCACATGGAGTTGAATACAAATGCAGTCAACAGCTTTACAATTTCTATTTGAAAACCATATATCATTTTCCTTCCATTTTACAATTGTGCATTACTCTAACTTATCACATAAAGTCCAAATGAAATGCACTAATAGGTAGTTTTAAATTCACCAAGAGTAAATAACTTCTAGAGGTATGAATAATTCTGTAAGGTGCCGTATTTTGGAGATTTATCATGGCAGGAGGGAAACTTTGGTGAGGCAAAGAAGCCAGTTTTATCCCTTTATCAGTTATGGGAACAGCAAGTGCAGTTCCCAGCAAGAATGAACGTGTAGGAACAAGACTGCGCATCATAGCAATGTCCTTATCTTCGCTTCATAATCTTTCATCGAATGTCTAGAACTGCTATGTTCTGCTTTCAATGTTTGTCACAGCAAAGTAAATGTTCACTGAGCCAATAACGAATTAACAGGAGGTGCTGAAAATAGAGGATGTTTACTACAAAATCTAGCAAAAGGGACATGCTGTCACAGTCGTCAAGGTGATGGATCACAGACGTCACAACTTATTTCTGTATTTCTGATTCAACATGAGTGTTTGTCCTGAGTCTTAACAGTGAGGGCACTGTTGAAAAGCAAGAGTCGAGATGAATGTTGGGGGAAGAGCATTTTAGGAGCCAACAAACTAAGCTCCTCACTCACCAGGAGGAATGCAGTCTACTGACCGTCAAACCTGCTCAAACGTTCCAGAAAATTAAGCACATGTGGGGAGTAAAGAGGAGTTTGGGCCAGCATAGGTGACCGCAGTTAAAATGGATCACCCAACTCCGATAGGATTCCATTATTTGTGCCTCCTGCGTGAAGAGCTGATTCCTCCAAACATTTGTCAGCTGGAGTGGTCACGACCTTTGCTCTTCGTATTTAGGAAGAACTGGGTCTGAAAGGGCAAAAGCCAGGCACCATGGAAACCACAATCCTGGTATCTAAGCTGGCAGAGTTTACTGGAAAGTTTTTCTCAGTCAGAAGTCTTCATCCCCTCAACAAGGGGGAAACACTGAAGCTAGCAAGTACATCAAGTGTTTTAAAAGGCAGACAAGATTGAAAGCAATCAGTTTTTTGATTGAAATAGAGTGGTGCCTCTATTTTAAAACACGGTGTTGAGCACTTGCAAGTTCCTGTGTGTCAGTGACTGCAGTAAATATTTCCCGGGCATTCCTAATGTGGACTGACTGTCCTCAGAGTGCAGCAATAAATTCTCCAGACAAATACACACATCCGAGCATTAGTTTCTCTTTCATGGTCATCTTCTCATAGCATCATTAGATAACTGAGTAAGATGCTGGATGTCTTTTTAAGGCCAGAATCCAAGCGGAAGGTTTCATAAGGTTTTACATTTCAGTCAACGTCACACATAAACAAATGAGAGAAGTGCCAGTAAGACTGGTTTCAGGTTTTCTTTGATCTGAGCTGCCAATTTTGTTGTGTGTTTTTTCCCTTAACAATACTTTATAAAACACAACTAAGTAACTAAATAACTGAACGATTAAAGGCCAACATACTCCGTAAAATCAGAAAATTGTATTCCCTCTTCCAGAAATTTTGACAATCTCCACTACAACACTGATTTTGATATCTTCTGGTCATTTTGAGATGCTTTGAAAACTTATTTAAAAGTACCTCTGCAGCACATTTAGTTGATTCAACATGATTGTAACACCATGTAACACATTGGTGCATATTAGGGCAGAAACTTAGCAAATGTAAAATGAGTTTACTTCATGTCTTTAGACATTCAAAGCCAGATTGTGCAACCTGGTCTGTGTTATTTGGAAATGGAAGCAGTTCAGTACTACTAGGATCCTCTCTAGATTACACCCTGCCCTCCTAAATAATAATCAGATGTTTTAGTGTTTGACTAAATATAATTTCATCTGAACCTCATGGATAGAATAAAGCTGCATATGCAATCCAACATCTAAATAGTAAACAAAATTAACCTACTAACTTCTATGATGACACTTACGTCCTCCTGGACCCATCGTCAGACCCATTTGGTGCTGACAGCTAAGGGGTTATTACAGGCAAAATTCACTTGTAATGTTTCTGACAGTTGCAGCATTCGTTCTTAAGACCAGATTGCAGAGTACAAAGAGAGTTTAATTAATTCATGCATGTAATACTGTCAGATTATCATGCTAAAGAGCATTTAAACGGCTAATCCACATGACAGCTTTCTCTCCGACCACTGATATGCAAAAGATGCGATTATTGTGCATCTCAGAGAAAAACAAACACTTACTCCTTCTTCTCTACAGGGAGTGAGAGATAATTTGGAGCCCTCGCCATCCACTTAAAAGCTCCCCTGCATTCAGCTTAACAAGCACATCATTTTCTCTGATTTGTCAGTGATTTTACATTTAAAATAGAGCGTATAATTCAAAATTTGCTAGGATTTAAACCTTAAAATGGGATTAATTTAAGAATCTCTCAGCGATGCAGTGATGAGTAATGTTCACACGAGGCAGCAAACTGTCTCTGATTTTCTTAGCTAATTTTTGTTTTTTTGTTTTTTTTGGGGTCTTTGTTTTTTTTCTAATTAACAATGTTTCCAACCGCGTAAGCCTCGTAAACAAAGTCACTGAAATCAATTCTACGCAACAAACAACAAATTACCAGCCCGTAACAGCTCTGAAGAGCAAAGTTAATTCGCAATCAACTTTCTTTGCCCACTAAGTAAGATTGTTAAGTTATGCTCTGCTACTGCATGCAGTGGTTTCACGTTGATACCATAACTTTGTTGACTATAAGTGACTGTCATGGAGTTTGGTTCTTCCCAGCGCAGCACTGATTAAGTGGCTAAGAGACTCACCCCCTGCCTGGTAAGGCTCTTACCCTGCACGAGCTGATCCCAATGGATAACAATGAGCCGCTCAGATGCTGACAGCATCTAAATATACTTCATCCTGTCACGGCATATCTAAAATATTTAACATTTTTGATCCATCAATTGTGCAAAATAGAAGAAAGAACTTTTGTGTGCATGTTTTTCCAAATCATAATGTATGGAATGTTCACTGTGTAAAAGACTTAATGAGGTGTATTTGTTAGATCTCCACCCTGCAAATTTGGGGTTTAACAGAGCAGTGCAGCAGCATGCACTAATTATACAATTACAGAATTTGCTGAGGGGCAGTTATCTCCAAACGTCTTTGACAGGGAGAAAGAGAAATGAGCTGGAGACAACACGCCTAGCGTGTTGCGACATATGCTGTATCTACCTGTCCGTGGGTGTAGGATCACTGAAAAAATAAGAATGATTCACTGAGGCAGCGTTACATCTTCTGTCTGTGTGCCCACTGGGGCCTGAGGGTTGGTGACTTTCAATGTTATTTTGTTTTTCCTCAGAAATGTTGAAATACTTATAAAGTAGGGGTGTTGTAAATTATTATTTTAGTAATAGAGTAATCTATTGATTATTCTGACAATTAATTGAGTAATTGAATAAAAATGTGATAAAATAGAATACTTGTAAATTCTGCCATAATAGCAGTACAAGCATCGGATATCAACTTTGGCCCAAATTTTTATATCCGCTGTTCAATGCCAACCGGCTAACAGGCAGCAGTTTTTGGAGGAGAAAAGTTGTATTCCTGGGTTCGCGCCCGATATTCTAATGATACCTATTGGTCCCTCGACAAACAATAAAAACCTGAACAATGTCATCATTCAAAGAAATCCCGAACTTGAAAATTATGCTGCTGACAGTGTTCTGTCAGACGGAGTCTAGATCTAACTCGCTCTTTCTTTTCCAAGCAGATCAATTTCTAGGTAAGTTTTTTTTTTGGGGGGGAGGGGGGGTTATTAGTATTTTTACGCTTACATTAAGGTACATCACACCTTTAAACTTTAGAAGAGGCTTACACTTACATAACTTTTTAGTCCTCAATATTTGAGATTTTACTACGACCTTCTATTTTGTCAGGAAATGTGTTTGCAACAACCCCTAGAGATGTATGGGTTTCCCTGTTGACTCCTCAAGCTGTTGTGTTATTTCCTGTGTGAATTCACCGTCAGTTTGAAATCATTGCAGAAAGGTGCACTCAGACAATTCACCTTTTGACATTTAGAATGTTTTCATCCTTTCTCTGCCTCTAATAAACCACAAAATGCAGGCTCTGAAGGGTTCAGATCACTTTTTACTTCTCGTTTTCAAAGGGAAACCTGAATATCTGGGTTTTTCAAGAAATAAATGATTACTTTGACAAAACCACTCCTACTTGAGTAATTCCCATGGCTTTATGATCCAAGTACAGCTGTAATATTTGGGAAACTACAAGCTTCTTCAGAGTGTTATCTGGTAATTGCCACTTTGACATTTCCATGTGGGTCTCCGTCTGTAATTTATTCAGTAAAAACAAAGCTGTCAAAAATCCTAGCAATACGCTCCTTCATAGAGCAAATTTTTCATGGCTCCAGAAAGGTGATCTATGGGCAATGCTGCCAAATCAGAAATGTTTTTATTAGCTCAGCAGAATATAATTCAGTCTCTCAGGCTCTAATTAAACAATTTATGTTCCATAACTTTGAACCAAGTTACTGAAATGAAGCAGAGCTAATAAATGACACTTGGTTCTTTGTCATTTTCCACAACCAGCTTTTTAGTTAGAACATTTTGCACCCACATAAACATTTAAGCTCTAACCTTTGCAGTCTTGTTTATAACAGAGGTGCGGATTATCTGGAAATGTGCTGGTACAATACTTTTGTTCACTTCTGCGGTGACAGAATCCACTCTGGTTAACCTTCATTTTGCTCACATGTCTTTTGCTTTTTCATGTCCCTGGAGCTTTAGCCTCTCAATCTAAAGTCAGAGACGGGTGTCGAAGGGCACAGAGAGTCCATCCAGCCGCCAAAAGATATTACGCACAGCTAGAGTACAAATGCATTGCAGTGAAATATAAAAACCTACTAAATCCTGCATCTATTCTGAGGCTGTACAACACATAAATCACTAAGATATTGTCGTCTAAGTATCAGCGTGTGTGTTTTCATCCTGACTGCAGCATGCACCATAGACTTTCATAAAACAGTAATGTCCATCCGTCCATCCATTTTCTTTACACCCTTGTCGGAAGTTAAAACAGTGATGTCATCAACTTTAAAAGTGGAGCCCTCGCATAAGCTACCTATATGGCCATTCAAAAATCAAATCTGCACTGACGAACCATAGATGGTGTGGAGATGAGTTTGGTTGATAAGTATTATTTACAATTTGGATGTTGGAAATCTACTATTTTAAAGTTGTAAACATATTGTTGGTGTGTAATGTATATTTGGTTTATTTAAATAAATAAAAATTAACTTCGACTTAGATCAGATGATCTGTTCTTCTTGGTGCATTTCACAGCAAACTGTCCGATTTGTGTTTATGGGCAAGAAATGATGCATATTAAATGTGAACAACATGACAGTGTTTTCAGCTGACTTGGCCAGTTAGGCTGTTTGACTTCAGTCTACCTCACCTTTAACAAAACACACGTAAATGGAAAAAATGCACCCAAGTCCCCCACAAAAACTGCAGCTTTTTTCTTACCCACTCATCACAATTTGATCCTTGTTAAATCTGTTTGGATCTTTTCACATGCATATTCTTTCTGCTTTTAATGCATCAACTTTGGAGGACAAAGTGTTCACTTCCTGATCTATTAATCCTACCTGTTAACAAATTCTAAGGATCACTGATATTTCTGTTTGATCACAACAGTGTGTCTAATTGGTGAACACTATTTGTTTTAATGGTTTAAAATGAAGAATAAAACATACACCACTTTCTTTTTTTCGTGCAGTGAAATTAAAGTCCATGATAGCAAATGAATAATGTGTCAGATTTTGAACTGATTATCCATTACTCATGGCATTTATTGAGTAAAGGTAGTAAGTTTAAGGTACACCATTCAACGTCTCAATCTTTTTGTACAGTTAAAGGAATTATAGTCATAATTTTTGAAGTTTTGCAGTTTTATGATTAATGTGGTAAAACAAGACCCTGTTTGTTGAATGTGAAGGGGATCTCACAACAATCCCAGCACAGGATGCGTTTCAAGATTTATCCTGATCTCATGTGACAGTCGGCTCTCCTGTCTATTAATCTGCTGAAAGCTCAAACTACACATCACAGCAGGGAGCAAGATTCCCTGCAATTATCACATTTCAGTCAAGCTGGGTCACTCACAGAAAAAAAAACACTGGTTCATATTTTTCCCAAAGCTTCAGACAGCTGAACAGCCTAGACAAATACTCCGGTCACCTAAACCTCCAGCACTTCCTTTCACTCACAGCAGGAACATTAAAGA
>CAKLNU010000576.1:0-41915 GCA_922788865.1 Poeciliopsis turneri
CCTAACCCTAACTCCTAACCCTAACCCTAACTCTAAATCCTACCCTAACCCTAACCCTAACCCTAACCCCCTAACCCTAACCCTAACCCTAACCCCTAACCCTAACCCTAACCCTAACCCTAACCCCAACCCTAACCCTAACCCTAACCCTAACCCTAACCCTAACCCTAACCCTAACCCTAACCCTAACCCTAACCCTAACCCTAACCCAAACCCTAACCCTAACCAAAACCCTAAAGCTAAACCCTAAAGCCCAAAACCCTAAAGTCCCCATAACCCTAAAGTCCATAACCCTAAAGTACAAAACCCTAAAGTACAAAACCCTAAAGTACAAAACCCTAAAGTCCAAAAACCCTAAAGTCCAAAACCCTAAAGTCCAAAACCCTAAAGTCCAAAACCCTAAAGTCCAAAACCCTAAAGTCCAAAACCCTAAAGTCCAAAACCCTAAAGTCCAAAACCCTAAAGTCCAAAACCCTAAAGTCCAAAACCCTAAAGAAAGGTTTTGCCAGGCCCACCTATTCCTTAAGAATGAATAAGTTTAATGTATTTTAGAAATCTAAAATTATAGATTCCATATTTTAAATGTATACAACATAACTTGCATTTACAGTTTACAGTTTAACATTAAGAGTTTCTAAATCTCTATACCCACTTGTCTTAAAACCTTTAAATTTTGCGGAATTTAATTTAGAGAAAGTACATAGATATTGAACTTAACTTCCTATGAAGAGGGATACACATTTGGCATGTACTGTAAAAAATTTTGTAACATAGGAGCTGCTGCCCACATGTTATTTTATTGTCCTGCCACATTAGAGCTACAATTGCTGGAAGCCATTTGGTTAAGTTAACAGAAGCGTTTTATCCTAAATACTTTCTGGTAGAAAAAAAAATAATGAAGTAATATTTTTGGAAGATTGGTGCATACGTTACAT
Organism: Poeciliopsis turneri; assembly: GCA_922788865.1. Lineage (NCBI taxonomy): Eukaryota > Metazoa > Chordata > Actinopteri > Cyprinodontiformes > Poeciliidae > Poeciliopsis > Poeciliopsis turneri. The sequence continues at coordinate 936 of CAKLNU010000576.1, forward strand.
ATTTTTAAAGTTGAACTATTTGTTGATAATGCTCCTTAAAATTTAATCTTACAGATAAGGACTGTAAGATTTAAAGTTAACTAAGGGAATTCTTTGTAAAAAGGTTAGGGTATTATAAATTGCTGCTGTTCTAACTGGTTAATTTCACTCTCTGAATAACTTTACCTTTAAATTACAATTATTTTAAATTAAATATTGGGATGTTAGTTTTCCATTAACTAGTATAGAGTAAACTGAACATTTTATGAATAAATCTAAAAAAGATTTTTTACTACATTTTTCCAGAACACTTCTCTTTAAAGAGATGGAGCTACTGGTGTTAAATAGTGGCCCAAAAAAATGGATATCAAAGGTGCAAGTTAAAGATTTGGGATTTGCAAATAGTTGGCTAAATGTACCACAAACATCTGTGTGGGAGGTGAAGAGCATCATGCTCTTTTTACATGGAAGCAGCCTAAAATGTGTTGGCTTAGCTTGACTTAAGAGTGAAAAAGTGTCCATTGAAGGCCAGACCCATATGTAAAAGGTGGAAAACTTCAACAATGCAATGCAAAGTTAAAGTGCATAACTACAAATTAGGGTGCATTTTTATTTGCAAGGTGCTCTTCTAAAAGGCAGATTGCAATTGTTACAAGGCTGTTTAGACATAACTATAAAAGCATAATCCCATCAGTGGAAAATGATGTAAAGTAGGTTTGGAGTGAATTAAATGTAAATATATTCAGAGATTGAAATTAACTATTTAGAATAGCAGCAATTACATTGACTTAGAGGATTTTTACCATTTAGGGAAATACCTCTTGCCCTACCTATTAGCAGTGCTTTGAATGGGCCAAATTGCTGAAACAGTTAAAGCTATACTGTGTATCATTTTGGAGCTCTGAAATAATACTAATGTGAACAGGAACTAAAGAGTTTTGGATTTCATTAATCAATTGTGAAACTGTCGTCTCTGACATTTAAAATGAATCTGCTGATACGTTAATTTTTCTCAGCAACTAAATCATGTAAAAAGAGTTTTATTTGAGCTGATTGGGAGTGTAACAGTTACGGGCTAAGCAGCTAACTGCGGCTACAAAAGCAGAGTCAGAAAAGTGGCCCTTTAAGGAGTCTGAGGGTGTGAATGGAAAAAAACAACCAGTCCTTTTGGCTTTTGTGTATATATATATTAAGTGATTTGTATAAAAACAGACAATTGCACAGTGCAGGGAGACAAGATAATTAACTCAAAATAAATTAGTGTCCAAGATCATGAAGTCCATAGTTCTTTGTTCCTAGCTCACCATCTTCAGATCCGGGTGAGGATCTGATCCATCAGGAAAATAAAAACCCGACCTAAAAGGTCAGAAAACCCATTAAGTACTTCTATCAAACAATTGTTTACAAACATAGTACAGAAAAATTGATTAAATTCAAGCATGTTGAATGCAATTGCATAATTTCTAATCATACATAAACATTTTAATCAGGTTAACTTAACCATAATTAAAATAAAGTAAAACAGAAAATATCCAGAAATCAAAATAAATCAAATACTCAAGCAGAGTGAGAAAAAGGGGGGGGAAATATATATTGCGCAATATCAACCTCAAGTGTAGCTACATTCTTTCATTTTAACTTCACTGCCTTAAAATCTGTGTCGAGACACACACAAAATCCAGACAGGAGTTTCCTTCTCAGAGAGTGGGCCGTACTGGGCCGCAATCAGCTGGGTCAGAATCCAATGCGACGGTCCAGGTAAGCCGTGCCAATAATTCTAAAAACAACGCTCCAATGAGCAATCCAACAAGTTTCAATTATAAAAGCAATAATACTATTAAATAAACTCACCACGCAATCAAATCAGGATATTCAAATGTTTGGGCGCGTTTGTGCCGAAGACGCCAACAGCAGGAAGCCACAATCACCGTGAAACAGCTGAGCATGTTTAACCTGCGCGCTGGAGGCGGGCTTTAAATAAGCTGGAGAGTTTGGGACACCACAGGAAGTGGGCCCGCAAAAATAAAAGTCTTTAATTGCGGGTTACAGGAGCTAAACCTGCAATAATACATGTCATGTAAGAGCTCAGGTCATAGGAAGTTAAAGCTATTGAACTTAACTTTAAACTGAAGATTTTCTGAAATTAATTTTTTTTCCTTCTGCATTTCTAAGCTGTGGGATTAAATAGAGAATAGCAGCTGGAGTGCATGTTGCAGTGTGTGAGGCTATTCCTCATAGAAGACTGGACTGCATTTAAGACTCCCGAGTCCTGGAGTCACCTTTCCCACGTGCTGTTCCTATAGGCGGAACCTGGGAAGGCTGATACGTACCGCGCCCCTGGTTTCAAAAACACGCTGTCCGTTAACACCGCAAGGTGGAACCAGCATGCCCAGGAAGCAGAAGAGTTCTCCGTTGATTCTCTTCTGGTCTGCGTTGAATCCTGGCAGCCTGTAAGTTCACCAACTCACCTTAGCTTCCCAGTGCAGAGTGAATTGCACAACAGTAGATCTCCAGGTTGTTACAGTTGTGTCCCCCAGAAGGATGAGCAAAAGCAGCAATAGCAAAATTTTGCTACCCAATCATCCTCCCAGGGAAGAAGAACCTGGACCAGCTGCAGCAAGCTGCTGCCTTCCAGGTCTCCAGACATCTGCAGGGATTCAAACCACCACCCCTGAAGTGAGAGGAAAGAGCAATTCTAGTGCCATCATACACCGCAAGACCTCTAGAAAGCCCAGTACATGTTGTTAAAAAGGAGTAGATGATAACTTCAACAAAGTGAGGAGACTTACCAAATGCAGTAAGCAGGTGATTTTTCTGAAAGAGCAGTTCAACAATGCACACCCCTTTCTGACTCATGGTGCTGATTTTTTTAATATTTCAAAGATCATTCTAACTCATTCAGTTTGAGAGAAGAGCTCATCCTGATCGCAACAGTATTTTTTAGGGATTGCAGCAAAAAAAGCTGAACTAGAAGCTAAAATCTGAAGGCCCACCATGCAATGTATTCTGGGTAATACTGATGGACATTTTAAAGTCATTTCTGCTGTTCACAATAGATTAAAACATTTCTGGCACCTGGCAGAAACTCAGACCTTAGAGTTGAAGCTGAGCTGTGATTTCTGTCTTAAACATGGAATTTGAAGAAAAATAAAATGAAATAAAAGAGATTTAAAAGAGAAAATTTTTAAAACCAAATTCCAGCCTTCAGGGCAGCATTAGGATAAAACTGCTTCATCCAAGAAATTCTCAGAGATGACATATTCTAGCTGAGCTGTTACTAATGTGAAAAAAGGAGCTAAAAAAATTTTTATGGCTGACTGGGAAACATGTGCACTGAGTGCCTGCAATAAGCCTTTGCATTATTTCAAGTATTTGGATGACATTTGGGGTATAGGGTTAGTATTCAGAGGAGGACTAGCCTCCGCAGAGAGGAAAAAAGCAGCCAAGGAAAGCAGATGAATGATTGACCGTGTGTGCGTTCATAAAACCGTGAGTTTAATGTTATTCATGCAATTCTGTTTCTGTTAAACCATGAGCGTATTTAGCTGATTTATTAGTTTAGCTCACTGATTGGTATTTAAATGAAGCTTTGCATAAGCAGCAGGTGGATAACATAAAAATGTTATTACTGGCGTGTTCATATGTCTCTTGTTATCATGTGGCTAATGTGATCATAAGATCAGACTAAGTTTAAGGAATTACTCAGATTTCTAATTGGTTTGTATTCAGTTTTTTTCTACAGAGACCACAAACACACATGATTCCATGTTTGTAGATCCTGCCAATCTTTCTATATAAAGAGTAAACTTTGAATTGGAGTCCTCCCGATTGATCTATATCCACACAAGTATTTATAAGTATTCTGATCAGACTCTGAAGCGATTGCTGTGAGCTCAGATTAACAAAGTCTTAACAACCAGCCTTACTGCAGTGGATTTCTTTGAAACCACAACCTTTAAAGATCCAAATTTCAGCAGTACGCATAATTGGACATCAAAGTTTATTTGAAACCCCGAAACACATTGTTATTTAAACCAAGTTTCCACCCAAAACACAAATTTTCTGGATTAGTTAAGTCACAATTATTGCAGTTTAAAAGAATTTGGAGACAAGAATCAGATTTCTATGAAAAAAACGGTGCTGTTTGTGGCTTTGTCCAGCAGGGGGTACTTTATGTTCTTCTAAAGGAGAAGAAAGGAGAAACTGGAAGTTCCTTTCATCAGCACCTACTCACCTGCTTATGTTAATCTGGCACGAGATTTGAAGCGAAATTTTTATACTGTTTCAATCTATTCGTGAAACAGCCCCATTTGCCTGACTTTCGTTCCGGGTGCTAACCCTAACATGGGGACATAAGGGAGCACTTAATCACCCATATTTCCCATTTTAAGTCCTCCTGCACAAAAAGGCTTATAGCACCTGGTATTCCCAGGCGGTCTCCCTTCCAAGTACTAACCAGGCCGGACCCGGCTTAGTTTCCGAGATCAGACGAGATCGGGTGTTCTCAAGATAGTGTGGAAATAAGCCGCAAAGTGCTGCTGGCTCCAACTTTTTGTAAATCACCACAGCCAGCTGCCACTTCTTTTTTTTTTTTTGCACATACTACATCTTTTTAGGCTTCACCATGCTTCTCTGTAGGGGTGGGTACACAGGTTCATGAGGTGGTAAGGTAAAGCTCCATGCCTGGTTCTATGTCTGCTTCAGCCCAGCCAAGGTTAATGTGGGCTTTGGGTGCACTAAACCTGGAGTAGGAGAGTTTGATGAGCGCCCATATTTCCCAGGTTGTTGTGGCTCCCCATGGCCTTATGTCCACCAGAAGGATGAGCATAAGCAGCCATAGCAAGGTGTGATCTGGAATGAGAACAGAGAGCCATTCTAGTAGCATCACATAAAGTAAGACTCCTAGAATGCTCAGTTTATGTGATCCGTGAAAGAATACCTGAACACATTAACAAAGTGAGCAGACTTAAAGGTGTGAACAGAAAAAGCATATTCTGTGATCGAGCAGGCAGCAGCTGAACAATGCACACCCCATTCTGACTCATGCTGCCAATTTTCTACTTGTTTTCAAGCTCATTATAATTGATCTGGTTAAACAGAGGAGCTCATGCGGATCACAACAGCATATGGTTTCTTAGGGTTTGCGCACAAACAGAAAATTAGAAGTTAAAATCTGAAACCTCACCATGCAATGCATTCTGGGAAATGCTGATGGACATTTTAAAGTCCATTTCTGATGTTCACAATGTCAGAATGGCGTTAAAACACATTTCTGGGACGTAACAGAAGCTCAGAGATGACATTTGAAGCTGATTGTAATGATTAAATAGAGGGACACAGAAATTCAGCCACAATAGATGCTGCGGTGACGCAGGGCTCAGGAGGAAGTGCCTGGAGAGGGGAAGCACTGATGCTGGGCAGCGCACTAACGTTATGAAGCAGCAGAAGAAAAAAAATCCAGATCCCATGTGCATGACCTCAGACAGGTGGAGGTCATGCACAATGGGGGCTACAGTAGAATCCGTGGGAGTTTGCAAAAGCAGTGTAGCTGAATATTGGGTCGAGATCAGATAGCCATCAGCAAAAGTCCGACAAGGGCGAAGCAAAAGTAGGAAGTTCCGAGGAACAAAATGTGGCCGTAACAATGAGGGCGACATTGCAAAGCTGGAAAACTAGTTGCTGAAAGCAACTAGTGCGGGAAATAACGGGAATGAGGGGGGTGAAATAGATAGGCTCATATAAAAAACACAGAGCACCATGTAATCATCACACTGAACTGTAATTTCTTTGATAAGAAATGACTTTGAAGAGAAATTAAACTAAATAAATGATGGGGTTTTTTTTTTTTAAATTCCAGCCTTCAGAGAAGCATTACGATAAAACTCCTCATTCAACAGAAACTCAGACATGACATTTTAAAATTGAGTAAGAATGGAATAAAATCTGCTTAAGTTGAGGTAGCCTCTTAAGTCCCAGCTCAATCGGAAGTTCCTAGCCAGACTTTGACTAGATTAAGATAGCAGCTATATGAAGGAAGTGGGCTAAAGTGGTTGGTACCTGCAGAGGGTTGGAGAGAGTATACACAACAACTTTGGTAAAAACGAGCACTTCTACTTTTTGAGTTATTTCGAATGAGCAATTTTTGAAATGAATGGAGTGAGTAGCAGCTATGTGAACAGAATGAGCAACAACCATCAAACTTGGAGAGTATGTGGCACTCTTCCCACAGACTTTCTGTGCAAAGTTTGGTCCCCCTACCATTTTAGTTTTTGAATTATTTAATTTGCTGAAATGTGGATGAAAAGTGGGTTTTCATCCTATATCCCTAATACTAATCCTTATTTTTGATTATTTGTCATTTAGATTATTATGAATTTCAGCTACAAGGCCATATTTTAGTGTCTCAAAAACTTAGAATATTACATTACACCAATAAAAAAATAAAAAATATTACACCAATTTTACACCAATAAGCCCTAATGTAAGCCTTCTCAATATTATGCCCATTTCTATGCACTTACAATGGATAAATGCATTATCATTATTCAACACTAACTATTGGGAAAAAATGTATTTTGTTTCATTGAAAATATGAAGTTCCTATATTGTCAACCAGGGGAGCTGTGTTTTAATCAGAGCAGAGAGCATGATGCACCACTGCATCAGAACTAACAGCAGATGGCCACACTGAGCTTCAGGTTCTTCAAGCGGCTTCGGTTCTATTACTTTGCCAGCTTTTTATTTTGGCCTTGGCAACCTCATCAAAAAATGTCTGTCAAAAAATAGTAAAGTAGGGTGAGTGTCAGATTTTTCAAGAAAAATTTACTTCTTATTTGTTCATAGAGGTGAATGGAAAATCCTTGTGTGCTTTGTTTGCTTGCAGCAGGTTTTGGTTGCTTAACGAACGAAAATTTGGCAACACTATGAAAGTGCATGACGAAAAATACAACACATTGCACGGAGAACTGAGAAGACAGAAGATACATGAAATGCTGGTGGGTCTGAGGAAACAGCAATCTGTTTTCAACTTGAGTAGAGAGGCCAGTGACGATGTGATGAAAGCCAGCTACCTAATTGCTAGCAAAATAGCATTAGCATCAAAGCCTTACTGTGAGAGTTTATTAAGAACTGCATGGTGAAGGCTGACAAAATTGTGTATCCTGAGAAGTGAAAAGTTTTTCCCAATATTGGCTTGACGAGAAATACTGTGGCAGAAAGGATTTCGGAACTATCAGATTTAGAGAACCAAGTCAAACACAAAGCAGAGTAATTTATAGAATTTCCTGTTAGAATTGAGATATTGGAGATGTTGCTTAATTGGCCATATTCATTCATGGAGTTGACAAGATTTTGACTGTCACAGATGACTTTGTCGAGTTGGTGCTTATGACCAACACCACAACAGCTGAAGAGATTTTCCGCTTTGTTGTTGGAGTGCTGGACAGAGTTGTGTACTTTTCCCATGCCATACATTTGTCTGCTGATGGTGCACCATAAATAATCGGGGAAAAAGAAAGGTGTGACAAAGTTAAGAGAAAAAGGGGGTGAGTTTTAGAAATTTAATTGCATTTTGCATCAAGGCATTATGCTGCAAGTTCTAAAAAAATGGATGTCATTGAGGTGGTAGGGAGAAATGTTAATTTCATCTGAACAAGAGCTCTAAATTGTAGTGAATTTGACAGCCTTCTCTGTGATTGTAACATTACCCATTGTCTGCCATACCACACTAAAGTTAGATGGTTAAGCAGAGGTGCTGTGCTGAAGCACTTGTTTGATCCACATGGGTAAATTGGAAAATTCATGGAAAACAAATGCTGTTAAGGAATTATAATGCCCACTATGGCTGCAGGACCTTGCATTAATGGTTGATATTACAGGGCACTTGAATAATCTGAACTTTTGCTGCGAAGGCGCAAACTGGAACACAGTATTATGACAGCATATATGCATTAAAGTTAAAGCTGATGTCATGGGAGACTCAGATGGCAGGCATTAATCCTGATGTGAGATGGTACAGATTTCAAGGTTACTGAAAGAGTTTGAGAAATGATTTTAGGTATTTATCAAACTAAAGATGGAATGATCAGTTTTTCGTTTTCCATTCACAGTCAGATCTTCAAATGTCCCCGTTGATATGCAAGTTAAAATCATTGATTCGCAGTGTGATGTAGAATTAAAGAAGAAATTTGCAACTGTTGGCTTGGACAGATTTTACAAGCGTCTCCTACCAGGAATTGACAGCACTGGCAAAAATGTTGTCCATGTACCTTTGTGAGCAAATTTTCTCACTAATGAATATTAATAAAACTAAGCTGTGCTGCAAGTTCATACATAAGCAATTAAATAAGATTCTGAAATTTGCTGCTGCTCAGGCATGATGCCTGATATAGATATATTTGAGCAGGCTAAAATATACCGAGTTTCAGGGGCAAATACTGTGTAAAACTAAATAATATGGAAAGTTACTTTCAGTGTTGCACTATTAAAAATTACAGCTTTTAATATTTGCGGAATTAATTGTGGTAAAATTAGTGCTAGTCAGTAGCAGATTTAAAACAGATTTTTGTTGAGTAAAATATTATTCATATATGCAATACATGTTATGTGAGTTTTTTGTTATATGTATAAATTTTATGCATCAACAAGGAAAGGGACAAATGTACGTAATCAAATGTCTGTTTGAAACAGATGCCACTTAACATTTCAAGTGTGTAGCATCAAATAATTTTTCAAATTGCTTCCCAGATGTGGAAAATTGATTTTAAATCATTTCAGAGCTTTTATCTGTTTGATGTATTTTGAGATGCAGGACAGTGTTTAGGTTCCAAAAATTGTGACTAAATGTTTTGCGACATTGTACAATAACAGTGATCAATTCTTATTCATAATACACTTAAATGTTTAAACTGAGTAAAAGTGTTGGAATTGCATATAACTTTCTTAAAAAGTATGAGGCTATTCAAAATATATTTCATAAAAGTTAAATTCATTTAATATAAAAGTAAAAAAGATATATTTTTTTAAGTTCTTGTCATATTGAGAGCTAGTCATTTAACCCACATGCAGAACACAATCAGGATACTATGAGAATCACAAATTGTTGGGAACCGGGGAGTTTTGGCTCTTGTGTGGATTTTCTGTTGCCTGCTACTTCCCTCTTCTTCCACTCTATGGTGTCAAGAGGCTGTTTTACCTGGCGGGCGTGACTGATGTCTAAACAGCTGTGACTTATCTAATCATCTAGGAGTATATAAGGAGCAGAATGCCAGCATTTTGACACCATGGTGTTAGCCAGTAATGGTACTCTTCAGTCCCTCTGAGTTCATTCCCTGTGTTTTTTTCTGAGATTACTTCTAGTAATATATTCTTGCTGCCTCTCCTTGAGGTGTTGCCTAGCGATACCTTGGATTTACCCTGGTGAAGCCAGAGTTCCTGGTAGTGATGGTGAGATGAAGTCTCATGAGGCATTGAACCACTTGAGCAAACTGGTTTGAGAAAGGGTTCATTTCTTGAAGCTTCATGTGCACACGAACCCACCTACTGGCCAGGTGTATAATCACAGCCAGCTGTATCTTAACACGTGTGATGCATTGAATTTTTGTCTATTATGGCTCTTGGGAATGACTTCACAAAAAGGTCTAGGATGAAATCATTTGTCTACATAAATTATGTATATACATATGTGTATAATAAAATATTGTTTGAATGTATTCTCTGTGTGTAATTTTTCCCGAAATAGTAGTGTCATGTGATATGGCATGTTGTGTAATAATGTTTTTCTGTGACTCTAGAAAAATGGCCTGGGCTTAATCAGGCAGAGGACAGTGAAAGTGCTTGTGGAACTAGAGAGGGGGTAGTGAATAGGTTAATGCTTGTGTAACTTGGGTGATTTGATGCATTTTTATTAACAAACAACAATTTCTCCACAGTTTTTGGTTTCAAACGATTCCTCTTTTTTGACACTATTTCTCCAGCCTTTGAAAAGACACACTCACATGGCACAAATGATGCCGGGGTGCATAAATAAATAAGTGCAAGTTTGTACAGATTGGGGTACAGTGACCGATGATTAGCCCAGTACTCCAGGGGGTTCTCCAGCCTGCTTATGTTTGGCTCTGACAGGTAGCGCTGGACCTCTACGGTGGCATCTGCTGACACATTTTGAGTCCTCTTTGCCTCCATGACACTAGTGTCCAATCTTTGCCAAAGTCTGCTACCTAAATGGAAACCACAGGTCAAGTTAGTAAGTGTTGTAATAGGAATAAGTAATCTCAAAATGTAATATAAAAGATTACCTCCAGTGACTTCTTGAGAGATGGAAGCCTGAGGAATTTCGTGAGTGTTCTCTTCTGTGTTTCGTCGGATGACGGTGGCACACTCTGAAGTCAAGCGCTTCACTGCTTCAGCAGCTTTTGTATTGCTGAAAAATGCTCTAAGTTTAAATTGTGGGTCCAGGAGTGTAGCCAGCGACACGATGCTCATTGAAGGAGCATGTGCAGCTTCTCCCTGAGCTGTCTGATGAGCTGCTCTCCTATTTCCACTGCTACTGCAGGTGCCGACTTGGCTACTTCCACCTGAAGGGCTTTCTCTAGCATCTTCAGGAGGGGGATAACTTTTGATGCCAACATGTGTTCTTCTGCAGAGAGCTCCGTGGTAGCGTCATAGAAAGGAGAGAGTAAAGAAAGGCACGCTACTACAATGTCAAACTCACTGGCAGTGAAAAAGGGACTGTCAGTTTGTAATCCAGTGAATGCCGCTCCTACTGCCGCTCCTACTGCAACCAGACGTTGCAGCATCAAGTAGGTGCTGTTCCATCTCGTTTCCACCTCCTGCATCAGCTTGGTTGCTTACATGCCCAGCTAAAGCTGCACTTGTGTAAGCTTCTCCTTTAAAGATACAGAAGAGTAGGCCATTAAATCACTGCAGTAGGAGTACAGAGAAACTATTAACATTATATATTGGAATAAAAGAAAAGAGCATACCTTAGCAATGGTGCTGCTTCTAAAGTAGCGAACCAGCTTCCTTGCTTTGGCCCGGAGGCCAGAGAGCACAGGATGCCGGTCAAGCACCTTCTTCACAACAAGATTGAGGGTGTGAGCAACACAAATGTGGTGGCGAAGCTTCAGCTCTCTCACGCATGCCACCATATTAGGAGCACCATCAGTCACCATGCATGTCACCTTGCCTGAGATTGCCCATTCCTCCATCAGGGAGGCTTTCACACAAGCAATATTTTCAGCAGTGTGAGACTGGGGGAATGCCTGCACTCCCAACAACACCGAGCTGAGCTTTTCGTTCTCCTCCACAAAGTGGCATGTCACTTCCAGGTAGGCATCCATGTTGATGGATGTCCACATATCTGATGTAGGGCTAACAGCAGCCACCTTCTCTACTTTAGCCTTAGTGTGCTTCTTAGCAGACTCATATTTGGCCTCCACCATGGCCTTCAGAGCCTAAAGGAAAAAATATATATAGTGCTGAATTGTGACACAATAATGTAGTCATTCATTTCATGTATGGAACCACACATACATGCCTTGTAGGGAGAATATAATTGGGATCCAGTTTAGACACAAATGTCCTGAATCCAACGTCATCCACAATAATGAAAGGCTGGGTATCCTTCACTATCATGGAGACTAGAGCTTCATCCAGCTCGTTTTCTGGTGGCTGGTTAAAAGAGAATAAATACAGTGTCTGTTACCTGTCTTTATTTGCACAATATCTATCTATCTATCTATCTATCTATCTATCTATCTATCTATCTATCTATCTATCTATCTATCTATCTATCTATCTATCTATCTATCTATCTATCTATCTATCTATCTATCTATCTATCTATCTATCTATCTATCTATCTATCTATCTATCTATCTATCTATCTATCTATCTATCTATCTCCTAAACTCTCCAAACACCAAACTGTCTCAAACTAAATAACCACTATCCAAACTCTGACCTCTATCCACTCTCTCAACTGACCGTAACTCGCCTACAACAACAACCCACATTTTGAATGGAGCCTGTTGGGTTTATAAAACTGCCACCAACCCCAGCCTGGTGGATGCTCGAGTTCATTTCAAGTAAGATCAGTCCTTTTATTCATGAAGAGCCATTTTCTGACCAACCTAACCTCAAACTCTCCATCTCTCTCTCTCTCTCTTTCTCTCTCTTTCTAACCCTTCAGAGAACAGATGACCCTGGTTGCTAATCCCAAGGACAAGAACTACACAAACTCACATTTCCTCATTGTTAAAATAAATTGTATTTATCTGCTCATTTGTTCTCCTGGTGGTGTTCTGTGTGTGGGTAGAGAAACTGGAACCCATCATGACAATAATAATAAATCGTGTTTATCATTATTAGCGCTTTGGTGCAAATAAACAAAAACTGATTGAAAATCGATTTATTCACTGCATGTTTGTGTCTGTTAAGGTTTAGATGAAACTTCACATGAGAAGTGAAGTGTGCCCTCACATGAGAGGCACATTTAACTTCAGTTAACTTCAAACTGAAGTTAAATGTAACTAAATATCCTCTGATTTCACATTTTTACCCCGTGATAATAACTTAGAAATAGACCTAATAGTTTGGATGTATTTTTTCTTTCTTTCCTAGTTTCTGTTTACATCATAGGTTAGTCGTGCATTTCTATCCTAAAGAAAAATATAAAACTTCAGTCATTTCACAACATTATGGAAATTCCTCCTGAAAGCCTTTCACCATTTTCCCCTGGAAAGAATGGGAATTAGCTGTCTTTGTAAGTATTAAACTATCCCTAATGTCTGTTGCTAGGACTCGTGCTTGTAATAGAAAAAGCAACACGACTATATTTCAATGTTTTTGACAAAGTTACCAACAAACAACTGTGTCCTGTTGCCGTCCGTGTATTATCGCGGGACTTCAGAGCCAGCTGAGAAGGTTTTTCTATCGTTTCTGGAACCTGCTGTTGTCAAATATCGCGGGAGCCGCCTCCCTAATCACTACGTAATGTGCCGTGCTGCTTCTAGCGGCGCTGGTGACAGTGCTGAAAGCTGTTGGGGTAAGTTTTTGTTAATAATTAAATTTCGCTAAATGGTAAAATGCATTTTTGTGACGTTAAGTAGCGAATTTTAGTTTTATCATCCAACGAAACTCTTGAAGTAAGCTTGGTGCCTGTTGTTTGATGTGAACGCAGGCGTCGGGCCTGGGTGGGGGCGCCTCGGATAAATCACACAACGGGCCGGGGAGTACGGCAGCATGATCGAGCTAACTGAGGCTAGCCACTTAGCTCCAAGAACGACTCAGCGACATTGACAAAAACTTGAATGAACAAGCTTGTAATGACGACAAAATGTCCCCATAATATGTCAGAGATGTTATTTTTGTCAAAGAGAAGTCAAATCCAACAGAAATACTCAAAACTGTCATAAACGTGTGCTCGAGCTTCGTATGTGCTTTCTTTGTTTTCTAGTCCTCGTGCCGTTAGCCTAAAGACTGTTTTGTTCTCTACTCGCTGTCTGACGAAAAATAAATACTTTCAATTTAATGGACCACTGCTCACATTAGTCTGGAATGAAGCTTTATATAATCTCAGACTGGTTTCGCTGTAGATTTTTCTTCTATTGAATGAATGTAGCCATGGCAGGTTTAGTGGGATTAGGAATCAAATATATTCTGTTGAACGTCTTACATGTAAACCAGCATAGTTGATTTAGAAATAATTCAATATGAAGTTCGAAGTTACAATTTATTGCCAACCTTGAAACCACAGAGTAGAAAAATTTTTTTTCTCAATATAACGTGGTTTTTCTGGTAACTTATAACTAAAGCAGGGTGACCTAATACATATGCCTCACACTAACCAAGTACACACCTCGTTGATGTTTAAATTTGTCTTGGTGGGAAAGGCCTGTGGCTTAATGGTTGTTTGTAAAGCGATATTCTAATCCTGTCATTAAGGCGACGAGAGTCATCAATGCTGCCTCTGTTGGTTTCTTATAGTTATCCGAATCGGAGTTAATGTCCCCGTGATTATAATGTTATGACACAGCCCAGTTTTGTGTGTTTTTCAGTGGAACCTGTTAGCTTAGGTTAGCCTGGATGTGACGTTTTCGATGGCGTTGCATACTGCAACGTGTTGGCTGAGGCCATGCCTTCTGTTCCAGCTGAGGATAGCTGATTGTCAGGAAGTCACATGCCTGGCTTTGTCAGGGTGCTTGTCTTTCTGGCCTCGGAATAGTTTGAGGCCCTGGCTTTTTAATAACAGAGGTTGTGTTGCGTTTTCTCAAACTGTACTAATGCCAATGATTAACCTTTCTCAGCATATTTTTCCCGTTTTTGCTTTAAGAGTACTTTTTATCCAGGACTGTTTTCACTGAAGTTCCCTCTGTTCTCTGACCTTTAACACACTAGCAATTCATAACAACTGATAACTTATTTACTACTATTTAGTGTGTCTCACAGTGTAAGGTTAATGTAAATGGATTTTTAAAACAAATCCAACAGCCTGTGAGCTTCACATTAACTAGGCTGTGAAGCTTGTTATGACCTCATGTAGCCTTTGGGATGTGAATTGGACCCATTGCGACACAGGACGCCATATCAAGTGTCACTGGGGGGCCTGCGTGTTTACAAAGCAGTGTATTTAGGTCAACAACATTCTCCCCAATCCCACTAGTTGGGTTTCAGTTACAAAATAATCCAGTCTTCACACATGTATTCCCAGGATTTATTCTGTGGTTTCAAAAACCATTGGCTTAATGGTGGATTGTATCCATAGTACAAAAAGGAGGAATTTGGTCTAAAATGGAGCCATGAATGTCACAACCCACAGCAAGTGGATCTTTTGGTCTTTGGGTCTTCTCAACATGTTTGCTTCACGATATTGTGCACCTGTTAGATATCTTAAAATATCTAACAGGAAAAATATTTCTATAAAAGAAATATTTTTCTTTTTACTGTAGCAGTGAATAATTGTGTATTCTCTAAAAGCCTTAGAAGACATGTACTCAGGTTGTTGCCAATTTGTTTTGTTCAGAAAAAATGTGAAACTCCTGTTATCCAATGTCAGAACAACATGAAACAATTTTAGTATAAGTGAATACAATTCACCATACTTGCATAAAGTCTGAAAAGAACATATGACCTAATCACTTAAAAAAAAGCTAATTGTTGTTCCTGCTGTTTTTCTTGCCTGAAAATGTTATGAAACAGCCCAGTTTTCTGATTTGCAAAATGAGAATTTAAGTAGTTTCGAAACTGTTCTCATAACTCAAAAGAGTCATTTGTTTTCTTTTTGAGGTCCATATCAGGTGTCTTCTCAATTCTTTTTTCTTTACATTAACCCTAGATGGTTACCTGAATGCATTGCAGTTGGTTGTATCTCTAACTTAATCTTTTCTTTTCACCCCCAACAGTATGAAGTGAAACCGAACTGAATTTTTGTACCATCCGCAACTGCTTCAAGTTCAGATCACAACTACAGGAACTGAAGACAAACCTCCCAGATAAAAAAAATAGTTGTAACACTGAAGCCACGTGGGGGGAGAAAAGGATCACTTCAAGGATTTAAAAACACAAGAGAAACAAAAATCCTGAAACGACCAAAGAACACGCACATTAGCCCAACTGAAACGTAAAAGAGAAGCAATCCTATGCCCAAGCATATTCTAAGAAGAAAACTGATCTGAAACCAGAAGTTTGTGCCTACTCAACAGCTTTGACAAAGCACACGTCCCAACGCTGCTCCTAGCCCTCCTCATCCTAACTACGCCGCTGACTCGCCACTAAGGTGTAGAGTAGGCTGCTCTCTGCTAGTACCCTCCTATAGTTTCCCCCGTCTCTACTCTACCTTTTGTTCTCCATAACTTTTCCAAGCAGTGTTATTGTACCTGCAACTGCCTTTTGTGTGCTAGGTTTCTTTTTTCTTTTTTTTTTTTTTTTTTACTTTATGCAACCACCTTGGTCTTGTGCCAGAAACTTGTTAGGAGTGTGCATGTGTTAAAGTGTGTATATGTGTTTGTGTGTGTGACGCTCTGCAAAGTCATCAAGATCCAGAGACAAAAGATAAAAGAAACTGTAAAGGTGAGTCACAGTTACTGTCAGCACTGTTTAAAATTGTATGCTTTCACTTGTTGTCATGCTAAGGGGACAGACTGTCCTCTACACACAGATAAAACACATAGCTCCTTTTTTAGAAATGACCAACTCCTCATTGCATTTTCTTGTCTCAGTGACTTGTAGCCTGTTTTTAGACTCTGCATAAATAAGACGAACTGGCCCATCCAACCAGTTGCCCCCGCCTACGCCAATAACTCAGTTTTGTTTCAATTTACAACCAACTTTGCATCAATTTTCTTACTCTGTCGTTTTCTCCGGTGATGTATTTTTGCTCTTCAACTACCTCCATTTGGAGGGGATTGAATTTTTAAATTTTTCCTCACAATTTCCGGAGAGTCCACATCGTTGTTTTCCTTTCTTAGAGAGACTTCGTACACTGGCTGACCTTCCTCTCCCATCATGTTTGTTCCTCTCTTCACCCTTGCAGACATCCTGCAGCGTATCACTGGGTGGTTACTTAACTGTTGTCCATTTAAGAAAACAACAACAAAAAAAACACAAAAAAAACAAGCTGAAATTCAAACAAGTTCAGCAAGTGCTCAAGCAACTTTGGTTGAAGTTTATGGGAAAATATGGGCAGCCCCTGGAAAGGCTTTGTTGAGTTTACCTTGCCTGCGTCACCACCCACCGCATTTGTTAGTGCTGACCTGAGCAGCACCTCCCCTGTGGGACTCAGCCTGTCGCCATATGGCCGATCCGTAAGTTTCACCTTCCTGCCTCCGTTTTCTACCAAGTTCCCACCCATCAAACACCCATCCACCCACCTTGCCCTGCATCTTTGCTGTGAATGGCCTAATCTTTCATTCTTTCTGGGCTCCCGAGACTAGCCTCTGCTCAGTTGCGTTGTTGCAGGGTGAGAGGTGTGTCGGTGAATAAACTGAAGGATTTTTTTTTTTTTAATTTTTCCTCACAATTCCTGGAGAGCCTTTATTTTTCTTTTTAATTTTCCACTTATGTTTTTAATTTGCAGCAAAGTCTCCTTCAGGCATTTGGAGCAAATCACCAAATGAAAACGTATCAAAATTTTTTAAATAAAAAACAAGAAAATTGGAGAAATAGTGCGTGAAGTTCCCACCCATCATTTCCAAATGAAAACGTATCAAAATATTTAAATCTCCTCTCAGTAAACTGAAGATCGTCGCAATAATCCAGAACATGATCTAAAAGAAGAGGCTTTTCTGGGATTCCCTTTCATTACCCATAATCCATCACCAGCTGTGTTCACTTTAGATGCACCACTGTTTGAACTGTTTGTGCTTTCTGACTCCTCATCTTCAGTAGTTTTTGTTTTTTATATTAGCAACAATGCACTTGAACCATTTGATCAAATCTGGTTGTGTAAAGATGTTCTTTTACTTTCTTTGTGAACTGTTCAGATTTCTGAAGGAACCATCTGAAATCTTTATCAATGAGCATCTTCTTAAAATATAAAATCAGGAAATTGGTGGGAAGTGAAGCTATGGAATAAACTTTTGACATTAAAGGGATAGTCTGCAATTTTTTTTATTGAAGTTTTGTATTGTACATGGTTGATATCGCTTAGTTTGTAGAAAGGTAAATAGAACAATGAAAAGCTAGTATCCAGAGGGGTGGATGTAAGCTTATACTTCTTTCTTCTAATTATTACCTGAACTACTTGTACTATTAATGAAATTAAATAACCAAAGTCAAATCTGGAAACCACATGGAAATGATGAATATGAACTATTTAAAAATGTCAAAACTTCCACATTTGTCTCTTTCTCAGCTAAAAGATTGAGTTGGAGTTATATTGACCAACTGTCAATCTGCCTGATTGGCTTATTGTGGGTCTAATGGGGTAAATCCTGGTGAAAACATGGAAAATACACAAAAACAAGCGAGGAGAGTTGCAAAATCCAAAAGTTTACTTTTCTCTTGGCCAACTTGCAGCAGAGCGCTGAGTCACTGCTCACAATCGATCCACCTGGTGGTAATGTTAGCGTAGCAACATGAACGTTTTGTGTTTGACTTGGGAAAACGGCAAGAAAACCTGAGAATCATTTATTGACTGTTTAATATCTGTTCATATTGTAATGTGACCTACAAGTGTGAACATTTACAGTCTGTTGTTCAAACTGTGTCATTGCAGCCTACCACCTCTGAGGAATTGACTCTTTCCTAGTCGGGATGATGTGACATTTTTCTACTACAGTATTCAGTCATAGAACCTCATTTGAAAAAACCTGAAATATCCCTTTAAAAAAAAACAATGTCTTAAACATTTATAACAAGTGACAGCCAGTAATTGCAGGTAAATTGTGAATAGCAACATACATAAAGATTTGCCTTTCCCAACAGCGAGTTGCGGCTCTGTCCCCTGTGTCAGAAATGGAAAGGGGCTCCTCTGAACCCCCTGTTGCCCGCAGCAGTGGCTCGGCCCCTGATACCACCACTGCTCCCATGCCCATACCCCGCTCCTCCTCTCTCTCTTGCCATTCTCACCCTGGAAGTAAAAAGTACAAGCGGACTCCTTTGTATCAGAGATCAGTAAGGGGAAATGTTGAGCAGTGGCCATGTTGGCTGAACCGCTCTGCTGTTACGTCACCTTTGCTAACAGCATGGCGTGTAGATGTTAGCAGAATTAAAAAATTTAACCAGGGTGTTGGAAGTTTTTGCAGCTTTTTTACATAAAGTTCTAGCATATTCACTGACGTTGGTGGTTAGATGAATTGTTTGACCCTGC
The DNA here is from genome assembly GCA_922788865.1 of Poeciliopsis turneri. NCBI lineage: Eukaryota > Metazoa > Chordata > Actinopteri > Cyprinodontiformes > Poeciliidae > Poeciliopsis > Poeciliopsis turneri. The sequence goes on from CAKLNU010000576.1 coordinate 19,723, forward strand.
AGCTGCATGAAACTACTCAGTCTGTGCTTGGATGTTTTAGTTGGTAGTTATTTGACTGACTTTGTCTTTCTTTTTTTGTTTTTTATTTTTTGCATGTTAAAATTGAGAATATTCACAAGATGTTGGATATTGTGTGTTTTCAGCTACACTGACATCATTTTCCCCCAGGAGATACTATTATATTGTAATTTATTTTAATGTTTTTCTCACTATATTCTCTAAATTATGTTATTGCATGTTTTTTCTTTTAAAGTTTTGCATCAAATTTGGCTTTTCCACTCCTTTTCTGTGTTTGGAAATGCTTTGCACCGATGCCTTCCAAATGCATTTACCAGTTTGTTCTCGTTTCAGATGAGTTTTGACCCAGGCATGCTTCATAACAATGGACACACTGCATATGCCAACGGCTCAGGGCCTGGCATCAGAGAAACCGGTGTGGTGGAGAAGCTGTTGACTTCCTATGGATTTATCCAGTGCTCAGAGCGCCAGGCTCGTCTTTTCTTCCATTGCTCCCAGTACAACGGGAACCTGCAGGAGCTTAAAATAGGAGGTGAGATGTCTGGGAAGAGCTAAATCAAAGCCTCTGTTGCTACTTTGAATTGCTCTAAAGTTTTGTCTGCTTTTTCTTCTTCTCCTCTCAGATGATGTAGAGTTTGAGGTGTCCTCTGACAGGCGCACTGGCAAGCCCATAGCAGTGAAGCTGCTTAAGATAAAGCCAGAAGTGCTGCCAGAGGAGCGCATCTCGGGCCAGGTGGGGCCAGACCTGCACGTCTATCCCTTTACTGTGCTGCATGGTTATATTCATCCAGTTAAGAGCACCGTTTTATTTTTGGTTGTCATTTGTCTGTCTTGAGAAAATCAGTTGTTTTTCTGTTTCCTTTCTCTCCAAACATATGGGTGACCCCCCCACCCTTAGTTTACATGACTTGAATTTCTCTCTCTTTGTCATTTTGCTTTAGGGATGTCCTGATCCATCTGACTTTAGTGTACCCAACTAAATTCAAATCCTGATGAATTTAGCTTTTTTAAAGTTACATTTTTCTCTTTGCTACAACAACTCTCAGTAATGTATGCTGAATTTTTTTTTTTTGTTTCTTTTTAGGTTTTCTGTTTTCTGCAAAACTGTATTACAGATTATCCAGATTATACTTTTTGTCACAGTTAACTCTAATTCACATATGATTTTAATTGGATTTCTTATTTATGGAAACACTGAAATTGCGGAATATCAAAGTTTTATGCACATTTGTAATGGAAATGGATATTGAGGGGCATTTTGGACTAAAGGTTCTGACTGGGACATCCCTACTTTGCACACCTGATTGCTGAAGATTATTGCATGAACTGAACAATGAATGGATCGATGTATCTGGGAATTATGTTTTTAGTGTCTTAGTCTAAACTCAAATGCATATTATTTTGACCCAGTGAGCTATCAGTTGCTCAGATTTAGTTAATTGACAAGTTCATGGTTCAGAGCGATTCGTCAAAGCATCTCAACATTTATCAACTCAAGGATTCATACATGAACATCCAAAACACATTGAGCTACATACAGTTAAGTTCATTCTAATAACTTTTCTCACAAATTGACTCATCTCATCATTAAATGTGGGATGTGATCTGATGATTTTTGCTGTGATTTGCAAAACAGTGCGTGTTGGCCTACACCTGAAATATTCTCCCTTTCTTGCAGGTTGTCTCATCTGTCCCACTGAACTTGGATGGCAAGGCCGCTCCGGGTCAGGTTCCCACTGGGAGTGTATGTTATGAAAGAAATGGAGTAAGCAAAGAGGCACTTTCTATATGATTATTATCTTTGTTAATTTGTTTTGTAAAAACCCCCTTTAATGCTGTTGGATGTTAACTGCAGGAGGTTTTTTATCTGACCTATACTCCTGATGATGTGGAGGGGAATGTCCCTTTGGAGACAGGTGACAAAGTCAGCTTTTACATGGAGACAAACAAGCAGTACGTTTTAATGTGAATTCAGGATCTCATCGTGGCTTGGACTTGATTTCATAGTGACAGCCTGTTTGTGTTTCAGTACTGGTGCAGTGAGTGCTCGCAATATTCAGCTTGTGAAGAAAAAGCAGGCGAGGTGTCAGGGGGTGGTATGTGCTACAAAGGTAAGTGTTGCTCTATAAATAAAGATGTATAATAATGTAAAAGTATTTGATTGAAGTCTCAGTGCACTTTATTGGCATTTTATGCAGTGGAATCGTACAAACTCCTTTTCTTTCACCTCAAAATTCTACATGAATGTAACATTGTGGGCGTCTGGCTAATGAAATCCCACTTGTGTTCATTAAAGGTTGTTGCAACCTAATGAAAGTTCGGAGTGTGAATATCTTTTCATTCTTCTGCCTTTGGTATCATCATAAGGATCAAAGTTGTATTTTTGTCATTCAGGAGGCCTTTGGGTTCATTGAGAGGGCAGATGTGGTGAAGGAGATCTTTTTTCACTACAGCGAGTTTAAGGGTGACCTGGAGGCTCTTCAAGCTGGAGATGATGTGGAGTTCACCATCAAAGACAGAAACGTGAGCTATTGTTTCTGAATAAAATATGAATCTGTGCATTTGAATCTTCACCTGGCTGATTCCTGTTCCCCCAGGGCAAAGAAGTGGCTACAGACGTGCGCCTGCTCCCTCAGGGAACTGTCATCTTTGAAGACATAAGCATTGAGCAATTTGAAGGCACTGTTGTTAAAGTTATTCCCAAGGTTCCCACGAAAAACCAGGTGAGTAAAATACAAATACAGACCATTTTAAAAGGAAACCAAAGGGAATAGAAATGTAAAAACTGGATATACTAACACGTTCTTCCTGTTCCTGCAGAATGACCCTCTGCCTGGGCGCATCAGTACAAGGATCGGTTTCTCTGAGAAGGAGCTTCCTTTTGGAGAGAAGGACACAAAGTCTAAGGTGACTCTTTTGGAGGGAGACCACATTCAGTTTAACATCTCCACTGACCGCAGAGACAAACTAGAGAGGGCTACAAACATCGAAATCCTGCCAGACACCTTCAATCTGACCAAGGAGACCCGTGAAATGGTTTGAGTTTTATTTTCTTCTGACCTTTTGTTCATCTAGCAGAGTGTCTGACCCTAAACCCTCACTCTCCCTCAGGGCGTGATTGCAGCCATTCGCGACGGCTTCGGCTTCATAAAGTGCGTGGATCGAGATGCCCGAATGTTCTTCCACTTCAGCGAGGTCCTGGAGGAGAGCCAACTGCACATCTCGGATGAAGTGGAGTTCACTGTTGTGCCTGTAGGTTCTGTTAAGCTTTTCACAAAAGTATGTATTACCTGAAACTGGTTAAAGCGAGTATATTCTGGTTTTTTTGTCACGTACCAAACTGAAGGAAATGTCGTTGGCAGGATATGCTGTCTGCTCAGAGAAACCATGCAGTTCGCATTAAGAAGCTTCCCAAAGGGACAGTGTCCTTCCACACCCAGTCTGAGCAGCGGTTTTTGGGCGTTGTGGAAAAGGAAGTCGTGTCGGCCTCCAACAAGAACGCAAGCCCCACCAAGGGAAAGGAGAAGGTATGTTTCTGCATTAACGAGGAGTATCTGCCCTACTTGTTTTCCAGCCATTGTTGTAGTTTTTCATCCCTCTTTGCCACCTCTTCTCAGTTTTTAGTTTTAATGCTGGTCTTTGTTTTTTCCCTCAATGACCTCCCCCTGCTCATGCTTCTTTGGTTAGAAAAAAGACAAGGTAGGACCGGCATGAAGCCACTTGTTTTAGAGAGAAACTAACATTTAGCACAATGAATGCCTTAGTTTTGTGTCTCAGTTAACCAGTCTTAATTATGAAACATTTTGCCTTTATAAGGCATGCTGTCAAATAGTTTACAGTTTCTGTTTTTTTTTTTTATTATTATTTATTTATTTTTTTTACTTGAGTAAAGTTGTAGAAAGGCTTGTGTTCAGGCCCTTTCATATCTTTGTGTTTATAGTCGGCAGCATGGTATTGCATCGCCTAGTCCATCAGTAGAAGGGATGTACAATTACAAATTAAAAACTGCAATTTCTGGAAGAATTTAAAAAATGTCTGACGTGGGTGATGAGATTCAGGGCTGGGCGATGAAGCTTAAAAATGTAATTATTTTTTCCTTTAAAAATTACAAATGGCAGAAAATATTTTTAAAAAGTGTCTTATTTCAGTCATCTCCCCTGTTTGTTGACCTGAATTTGATGTTGAAATAAACAGAAGATATAACATGTTCTTGTCAAACAAGATGGTAGTTCTTGGGGGTGATGACATCAGTGTAAACTATGGAAATACAAGGAATTTTCAAAGAATTAAATCTTCAAAAACTGAAAAATAAAATAAAATGTTATTAAATTGTTCATTTATCTCAATAACTCAGTTGACTAAATGAAACACTTGGAATAATAACACATATTGAAGCTATGTTTAGTTTTTAGCTGACAACAAATAAAAACATTTGAAATCAAAAGAATTTTAATTCGGAGGGCATGAAGAAAATAAATGTTTTATACCTTCTTTTAATCTGGCAAATCTGCTTTATTAAAATATGACTGCATCTACCATACCGACATTTTCTTTTCACACAAAAATATTGTGTAATGCTCATATTGAGCACTTTACATAAACTCTGGGTTCATATTTCTGCCGTGTCACCTTCCCATCTTGGCAACTGTCTCCAATACAGCTGAAATTTGCATGTTTCAAAATAACTCTTAAGAAAATATGAACATCAACGTAGGCATAAGAAGTTGATGATATGACATGATCTGCTCATTTTCTTTGTTAGAATTTGAATAGTTTCTGTGGCAATGCCAGTAGCTAAACCTTAATTACGCAGCCCTATGCTGTAGGCTCTAATTACAAGCTGATGCTAACAGCCACAGCTGCTGTAGAATAATATAATGCACACACTAGCCGTGCTCATGCTTTCATAGACTGTTTTCACTTTTTTGTTATGTAATGCTACAGGTTTAGTTGTTGTTTTTCAGACATTGCCATCTTCCAGCTCCTTTGTGAGGAACTTGCCTGTCATTCTTTGATTCAGTTCTCAGGTGTTACACATATTTAAAAGATCAGAAATGAGTGCAGTATGCTCTCCTGTCTGTAGGAAGCTGAGGAGGGAGTGATTGCATATGAAGACTGTGGTGTGAAGCTCACTGTGCCGTATCATGTCAAAGACCTGGAGGGAGGAAGTTTCCCTCAAGCTGGAGACAAGGTAATATTAATGAGGTTTGGTGTCAAATTAAATGCCAATTTTTGTAACGACTCATCTGTATTTCATGGAATATTCAAAATTTATGAAAAGATGCAAATAAACAAATAACACTCTTTGAGATGATAAACATTTTATTGCCTAGATGCAATAACGGCATGATTTGGTGAATGTTTGATAATTTGTAGCAAAGTGTAGGGCTGAAACTACATTCCTAACACAAACATGTGAAAAGCTCAGGCCTTTGTTGTAAGGCAGAACTGTTGATTAATTTTTTGATTAACCAATTAATAATTTCACTGAATAAGGTGCTCTTTAGGAGATTTTTTACTTGTACCAGGTGAAGGTAAAACTATACCTCTAGAGTTCTGGGTAGAATACATTTACAATGTTTGTTTTGTGTGTGTGTTTTTCCTTCTTAAATGCAAAATGTATAAACAAAATTTACAGTTTTGGTTGAGTGTGGTGTTGTTTCAGCAAGTGGTATATTTTTGATTCTGTATATTCCAATTAACGATTATTTAAATAATTAATGATGATTAATCAGCCCTTGTTGTGCCTGCAGTTGTAAACTGAAAGCTAATTCATCATAAGTCTACTCGTACTTGAATGAAAACATGTAACACATTATCTATGATGAACTGTTTGTTCACTAGGTGGAGTTCTGCATCAATGAAGTGAAGCGAACGGGCCATCAGAGTGCAGTTTCCATCAGGGTTCTCAACCGCACCGCCTCCAACTCCAGACGACTGCACGGATTTGTTGCTGCACTGAAGGATAACTTTGGCTTCATTGAGACTGCAAACCATGACCAGGAAGTTTTCTTTCATTACAGGTAGAGTAGCTCTGGGTGGAGTCATTGGTTAGGGGTGAACACTGTGGAAAATCCAACATGTTTTGGTTTTTCTTTCAGTGAAATGTGTGGGGATGTGGACAATTTGGAGCTGGGTGACACGGTGGAATATACTCTCTCTAAAGGGAAAGGAAACAAAGTTAGTGCTGAAAAGGTTACCAAGGTGGCTGCAGGTAAGGGAGGATGAGTTGATTTTATTCTTTTTAATATTGGTTATGTCTTTTATATATTGTACATTTTTCTTTGTTTAGTGAACGGTACTGGTGACGATGTTGGTGCGTCCGTGTTGGCGGGAAAAATCATCCGTCCCATCCGCAGCGTGGATCCCTCCCAGACTGAATACCAAGGACTCATTGAAGTGACTGAGGACGGTCTGTGTTACATCGGCAGCAGCACAGCTACAACCTACAAACACATCCAGTCAGGTTAACCTGAGTATGTTTGGTTTGTTCCCAGGTGAAGACAAGGGGCAGAACTATCCCTTTGGAATCATGGGGATGACAAACAAGGCCGACTGCCTACAGAAGGGGGAACATGTTAAGTTCCAAGTTTGCACAGTCACCCAAACTGGCCAGAAGATGGCGTGCAACGTTGTTCCTCAGCGCAGAGCTCCAGTGGAGTGCGTCAAGGACCAGGTAGAGTTCACCTGACGGGAGTGACCTTACATGCTGGATTTTACAGTGCTACTTAGGATGTAGGGCTGCAGGAAAACTGAGCTTTAGGCCTGTTACAGTGTAAAACTTACTGGATGATGCACTGCTTTGTAAATTATTGCAATAAACCATAATATTTCAGCTTTGAGACTATTTTCAAGTATAATCATAATTTTGTTCTTTCAAATACCAGTAAACTTTAATTTGGTAAATAATTCTTATCGCTGGAGCACATTTGAAATAAAGTAACCAAAACAACAAAAACTAAAATGGACTACGATGTCTGTGCAACCAAAGTTGCATTTCAAAAAATATTTTACTCAAACAGGGAAAATGGGTAAAAGTGGCAGGTAGTCTAAACTAGCTACTTTGTACTGGGCGAGCTCTCAAAAAGCTCATTTTTCAACTGTTAATTAATTCATTGATTGTTATGACAGGCATACTTAATTGCAGTCATACTGTTTTGACAGCTTTTAGCTTTTACTTTAACTTGTATTTTTCTGCATATGAGTAGAGCCTTCTACCTGTAAAAAGGATACAAATATCAAAAAGCTGCATTTTTGGTTTGCATCTTTTTGATATTTGAACAGCTTTTAGATATTAAGTTCAAATTTGAGCTAATTCAGGGTTTCCCCCAGCAAACTTGCTAAGCCCAGTGGTCAGGGCGCTGAGGTGGTCTTCCTGTGGCTCACGCATTAAAGATACAAAATAGACAGGAAAAGTTCAAATATTACTGGGTAATTAAATGTTATGGGAAAACATCTCCAGTGAAAGGCTATTTAAACCCACAACTAGTCTTAAGAGCTCTTAAGAGCACATCTGCTCTGTCTTCAGCTTTCAGTATAAATCAAAGAATCTTTTTCTGAGCAGATCATGCATTTAGTGGCAGGTTTTTAAACAGAAGTCACACCAGTTTTGATTTGATCCTTGTGGTGATGCAGAGGAACGGATTGAAAATGAATCCCTGTTTACCTGGCTCCCCTCAGTTTGGCTTCATTACATACGAGGTCGGAGAGAGCAAGAAGCTGTTCTTCCACGTGAAAGAAGTGCAGGACGGTGTGGAGCTCCAGATCGGAGACGAGGTGGAGTTTTCTGTTGTCTTCAATCAACGCACCGCAAAATGTAGCGCCTGCAACGTACGCAGAGTTTGGTGAGAACCCGCTGCTTGACGCAGAGCCTTCCTGAAACGCAGGGCATGTTGAAGCTGAACTTCAGCAGAAACAAATGTCTCTGACTGACGTGTGTGTGATGTCACAGTGAGGGACCCAAACCGGTGGCCACGCCGCGTCCCGACCGCCTGGTGAACCGATTGAAGAGCATCACTCTGGATGACGCCAGCGCTCCTCGTCTGGTCATCGTACGGCAGCCTCGGGGTCCTGACAATTCAAAGGTACGCCTTTTCACTTTGAAACATCGCTTGTTGGAGTTTTCTTAATTTCAATCTGTTGGGGACGGTGCATATAAATCTACATTAGAATGTAAATTAATATTCATATTTACAGTGCATGGCAGAGTAAATATGCAAAAGATGGCTACATTTCATCCTAAGATAAGTAAGCAGAACAAACAACCTCACTATGCAATTCACACAACTCAGCACATGTAGTTCTATTAAAAGAGGTGAAAAAAACCTCCACAAAAAAACATAAGAAATAACTAACTAATAGACATAAATAGTATAAAAACAGGTTCAGCTTTATTCAACTCCCTTGAGATAATTAATGTTACAGAAAGTACATGTAAACAAAAAGGACATAACTGAAGTGAGGGACAACACACTGTCCCAAAACATCAAATACCAGAAAATTATTATTTAACTTTGCTATAAGCAGTGGCAGACATGATGAATGGGTGGATCACTGATTTGCTTTCCATTTAAAAGGTGTCTAGTTTACTTTGTTTCTGGTAGTTTGTTCCATGAATGTGTGAATGTAACGGATGCCACCTTCTGGCTAAACTGTGTTCTGCACCTCAGTATGTTGTAGTCTCCTCTGGCCTGTGCTCTGATTTTTATTTGATTTTCTCAAATTAATGAAAATTAATCTTTGAAAAATAATACAGACATTATGATTATATTGGAGAAGAATTTTGATTTAAAATGCTTACTAATGATTAGGCCTGTTGCAATAAACAATAAATCAATTAATCGCACGATAAATTAAAACTTTCAACCTCATTTTAATTATCGGCTATATCGTTTCTTCCTGCCTTTTTCTCTTACTGTTGATGACACTGGATGAAGAAAGGCTCAACTCCGGTGCTCTCCATTAACTCTCCCTTCCTTACTTCCTTAGTGTAATGCCCAGCGCGCTGCACCATCTTATGTCGCGGATTGTCGGTCCATTATCAAAACCTGAGAGACACATTAGCCGACAGAAATCCTCGGTATAACGGTTCGATCGAAACCGTGTTGTGTCCAACAATGGACACAAAATAATAAGTCCAGTTCACTAACTTTGAAACCAGGCATTAATAAATCCTTACTACAATCTACCTGTGATGCATGTGGCGAGTGTCAGTCTGACTGAATGAAAATCATTATAACTATTTATGTCACGTTAACGAAGAACAGCTGAAAAGTTACCGGGTTTTCTGGTAGTAATTTTGCTCCAACTTCTCCCCTAGTTATTTATATTTTCTTTGCATGAACTGTTGAATAAACATTCATGTTCTTTCCGATGTCTGCTGGACTTCGGGTTGCACCGTGTCAGCTGTTCGGGATTCCCTCCGTGTTTCCCCTCAGAAAGCAGGAGGAGAATCCGCGCTTTCTGATTGGCTACCGGTCACATTCAACAGGCTGCGTCACTCTCCCAGTCTGGATAAATCCTTGATTTAGATCGGAGCAGCACAACGATCTACCATAACACACAACACTAGTGACGATCTCAGAACGAAGAACGTTCTCAGATCGTCGTTCGGGGTAAAAAATCCTGTAGTTTGAACTATTGCATCAGGCAGTCGGATGTCTTCTCTATTTAAATCTAATGATTACTGAAGGCCAATATACTATACAGACTTCATAATCTGCACTCTTTTGGTTGAATGCAGTATTTATTTCCACTTTGGCTTTATGTTGTTTAGTTTTTATTCAAGTACATTTATTGTTAATGGAGACTAAGAATCTATTTTATTTTTGGTTTTGGTTGTTTTATTTATTTTGTGTATCAGTCCCAGTGTTAAGTGTCTTTTGAAAGTAAAGTGTATCTATCTTTGGCAGGAAATCACATGTATTATTACTACTTTCCATTAAATCAATGTAAAAAGTTCTTCAAACAATATTATCGTTTATCGCAATTATTTTTGAGACAATTTATCGCCCAGCAAAATCTGTTATTGTGACAGGCCTACTAATGATTTTACAATAATGAAACTGGAATGGTTTCAAAGGTTTTTCTTGTCCTCTTGCAGAGACATGTGATGGGTTTGAATTGCAGTAGAATATTGTCAGGTTGTATAAGTGTGCAATATGTTGAAAAAATTATTGCTTGCATATTAACTCCAACTGTGTGGTGAGAAAGGATCTTGTATAATGGAGGTTTGCGAAAATTTTATAACATTTGAAATTTTCTTACTGTGATTTTTAAAAGTTAGATTTGAGTCAAAGATATTCTCGTTGAAGCAAACTTGATTTTTTTTTTCTCTGTGTTGTGCAGGGCTTCAGTGTGGAGCGGAAGACTCGGCAGCCTGGAGTCATTGACTGAGCAATACGCAGCCAGCCACATCAGGCCTTGGAGGGATGCAGTCCCTGGGGGAAACAGCAGGGGGCAATAAGGGAAACCGATCTGACATACTGCTTGTGAACCAACTCATCCATGAAATATAACACACGCATGCAACAAGAGGCATGTGTAATCCTTTGCCCTCACCTGTAAGGGGATGTCCCCTCCTCTCCTCCTCCATGATTGTCTCTGGGTTCAGAGTACCTGTGTGTGGGTGAGTGTGTGTGTGGGTGTGTGTGTGAGATGTAATCTAGAAGAGATTGTCAGTTGGAGGTATTTGTTCCTAAGGGGCCTTGTCCCTCTAAGACTGACTGCGTGGCTGTCTGCGTCCTGATCCTTTTCAAGTCTGTTTCCTCTGGAATTCTGCACCTGCAACCGGTCAATTGGTCCGACTAGGCCAGATTATTATTATTATTATTATTTTTTTTTCTTTTTCTTTTTTTTTTATTGCTGGCATGTCTTTAACCCTCTGCTTTATTAACCCTATGCTTTATTTCTGTTCCTCATTGCTCCTTTACGTACTGGAAAACTTTTGATCATCAAGTTTTCTCCAGTGTACATTTTTCCTACAAAACGCTTAAAGCAATGGTTCCCTCCATAAGGAGGATCATATTTCATACATGTGCGAACTTTTGAGAATTCATCTCTGCTCGGTTTTTTGAGCAGTTTTTAAAATGCTTTATTGAAAAAGGCTGGAGTATAAAAGCATGGCGTGAGTGTGACATATGTGAATGTCAAAGTAGTTTCTCTGAAGGAAGTTACCTTTACCAGTCTAGAGCCTTGACATGCCTTCTTGGTATTCACATGCTCCGCTTAACAAGTTTTTCCCAGGTGCAGAATTCCTTGTGGCATCTTATATCTGCAGTTCTTTTATACTATTTCCTTTCTTGCACATAATTTTGCTTTGTTTTTGTTTTTTAAACTTGATCTGCTAATATTGAATAAATATAAGGTGCCTAAAACTTCAAACAAAATAAAACAAAACAAAAAAAAAAAAGAATAAATAAAAATTAGATGCATTTCTTCACAGCCAACCGCCAAAATATTAAAAACAATCTTAGGGTGGCTTTTTTTTCCCTAGTAGAAATAATATGAATATGCATCCCAAACCTGTGGGTTGAATTATACTGTATCTTCTGTGTGTGTGTTTTTTTTTTTGTTTTTTTTTGTTTTTTTTTCCCCTCTGGGTGTAAGCTCCCAATTTCACGTATAATTTAACTAAGGAGAAGGGTTATCTGTGAAAAATTCTGATTTAATAAAATAAAAAACTGAATCAGGATCTCAGTTTTTGTTCTCTGGAGACAAAAGGATGAGCTGTCGTGCCTCTGAACATAAAGTTGCTGTCAGATCTAATTTTTGACGATCAACAGGTTTTCAGTTGAACCCGTACTGAGGTTCTCATGTACTTTTGTTAATGGTCTTGAATGAAACAACTGAATAAAGTTTTATGAAATTCAAAGAAAAAACATTTCTTTTGTGAAGTCTGGTCACATGGCATATTCTGAAGCTTTGGTGGGACTCGGCATGCAGTCCATGGCTATTTCCTTCATGTTGTATCAAAGTGCAGTAATCTAAGGAAGGCACTACAGCCCCACATTGTGGTGACGGAATGACCTACGCAACCAAAAGCTTTAAGGAGAATATTAATATAACAAAAAAAGTGCAGAACAGATTCCCCCCGGTAAATATTCATTTACAGCAAGCACTAGCTGTAAATGAAATGAGAAACTACACAATAAAATGTGAACATTTTAAGACTTTGAAATAGTTGAAATTAAATGTAAAATTAGTACAAAAACTTATTTTCATAGATACTGCAGTGCTGTGAAAAAGTACCTGCAATCTTAGAGTTGAATTTTATTTTTAAAGGTTTTATAAAACAAGATTTAATATCAAAGAACATGAGAGTATAGTTTAAATTGTGATCAACTGTATTTTTTTGGGAATTTGAGCCTTAACTGCGGCTTATTAATACCACACTCATATCAAGAAAGCACTCTTTTAAAATTTGCTCGTTTTAATCTGTGCAGAAAGTATTGGATACAAAGTACACAAGTAAAATTAGAGAATCAGTTATGTGTTTGGTGATGCATAAAGTTCCAGGTGACTGAAGAATGGCAGTGAAAATAAAGCTTTCAGGGTGTAAACATGAACCCGTCATCATGCAAAGGATAATATTGTAGCAGTGAAAGCAGAATAATCTCGCTCTGGTTCATTGAAGACGTCCTAATGGGATCTCATGGTGATGTCACAAACGGGGTTGGATCAATGTGAGCTGGTCCTAAACCTTGGTACTCCTCAGATAAATGGTGAGCTCAGAGCGATGGATGACCTTCCTTTCATCCTGGGGTTGAGCCTTCTGAGCTTCTGACCAGCGCTTCCACCACTCCCTCAGCTCGGTGGGTCCCGTGGGCCGCCGCTCTCTTATCTGATTTGGAGGAACTTGAGCATGAGGAGTGCTGTGCTCATCCTTGGGCAGGAACTTCCTGTTGACATTTCTTTCCACACTGGACTCGGATCCTTCCGGATTTTCTTCCTTTTTCGAGCTGTCGGACATCTTGGTTGTGATTTTTTCAGGAGTTTTTAAAACCCTCCAGTCTTCTTGAGCAATATTCAGATTGCCAAAAATATCCAAGCCCTGCATTTTGCGCCTGTACTCCTCCAGTTTAACTTTGCAATCTGCAACCTTGGCTCTCATCTCAAGGAACTGACGCTGCAAATCTTTTTCATTACTCTCCTCAGCTTTCAGTTCATTCTCCCAAAATTTGATGTATTCCATCTCATCAGCCACAAGCCTCTCCTGGACTTCTTCTTTAACTCTTTTGGTTTTCTGCTTCTGCTCAAGGTCCAAAATCTGTTTGTCTGTGTTTGTTATCTGGACTTGTAAATCCTGCAAGCACAGCAGCTGACATATGATTGAGTCTCTGAGGCAATTTTTCTCATCTTCAGTTACCGCTCTGCAGATTGAGGTGCTCAGGTCAGATTTTACCTCCTGGGTGTTCTTTGAGCGCCTGCTTTTCTCCTTGGTCTTATTGCTGATGCAGCAGGATGTTTGATGGTCAAAGTCTGATTTTGAACTTTTCTGGCCTCTGTCTGTACCTCTGCTGCTTTGATCTTGATGTTCTGTTGTGACAGAAAGGGACAAATCCAAAGAGGCCCGTCCCCTTTTATCAATCCTCTTCTTGTTTGACTTGTCACACATTGTACTGTAGACCTTTCCTTTGCCAAGACTTCCCAGCCATTCCCTGGCCTCCTCCATAAGAGTTAGAGATTTTCTTCTAGGCGTCTTCAGGACATCTATCTTTTCCTCTACCTCTTCTCTCAAACAGTTCAATGGAGGCAAGCTTTGGCGGTGCAAGCTTAGGGAGCCGCTGCCCATCCTCATTTTAGGCCCAATATCTTTCCGTCTCAGTGGCGGACAAGGCTGGTATCTGCCAACTTTCACTTTGCCCATTTCATCCCAAGCAGAGAGGCCGCTGTGTTGGAGACTGAGTTGGACTTCCTTGGCCTGCTCGCCATACTTCTTCAATGTCTCCAGAAGCCGTTCATTGGGAGTCATGCACCGCTCAAAGTCTTTGAACTTCTCTTGCAAGGTGTACCGTCCTGGCTGCCCTGAAAAAGAACAGTGATGGTCTTTAGCCAACATATCTGACATAGTTTCAGCAGTGTGTGGACTCATAAAGATACTTACCGAGGGACTGAGCCAACACTAGCACCACGTCTTGACACGTTGTCTCCTCTGTAACTCCGCACACAACACGTGGGATGCCTTTGACAGACACCTTCACTTCCATTCTGCCCAGTTCTTGATCTGTAAAAGAGTTGCTCTCTGACTAAATGGAGAACCTTGTTGTTTCTCTTGAGGAAGTTGTGAAGACAGCTTAATGACCCCTAATGGCGCTACAGTAACCTATCAGCCCATCATGTTTGGGACTGGCCTGGAAGTCATCTGGTTAGTACAGCTTTGCGAAGAGAATCATAGAGACTTACCTGGTTGTCCCGTCTGTAGAAATGATCCTTGGACCTGCTCAGTCTTGATGTTGATGTTGTGGCCGAGAGGAACAGCAGAGCAATTAAAGCTCATTAAAATTCCTCAAGGCAGCTTCCTCCAGGGACACTTTAAGATCCCACCCATCTTGCACGATTAGCATCTAGAAAGAAAGAAAACATGAACACTGAATGCAGCAAACAGTAGTTACCGTTACTGCTGTCTTAGTGGAAGCTTTAGAGCTCACCTGAAGCTTTTGTCTGGTTTGCCTCGGTCGTTTTCTCAGTTCTGCGGACAAGTTTTAAACACTGCAGAATATAAATGGACTGAGTTTATATTTGACTTTTCTAGTCATAGAAAAGTCACATATACTCGCATATACTCTTGTGCCACTGAGATTACTTTACACTTGAGCCACATTCACACACACTTCATTCATACACCAGTACACAGACTGATGGGGGTTAGTACCTTGCCCTGGAGCACAACAAAACTAGACAGGAAGAAACTGGAATAGAACATACAACTTTCTGAAGACAACAACTCATTGCACCCATAAACCCTCCCTCTTGCCAAATACCAGGGGGACAGACTAAAGTAAGTGGAAAAAAAAGTGGAAATATAAGACTCTTAAATCTGCTTCAGACATTTTTACACCACACAGAATCTCCACATGCACCTATTTGAATACGTGGTCTGCACTAATGACCACGTATTCATGTAATCGTACACGAATGATTAAGAACTCCGATACCATTTCATAATGGTACAACCAGAATCTTTAATGGATTTTTGGGGTTTCATCCCAAAACAAAATGATACTCAGGAAAAATGATTCACATCAGCAGATGCCTCATAGAAAATTCAAATTGTAAATTCAGAGATGGCAATCAGTGACCCCATCATTTTTTCATGTTTAATTTAATTATTGAATTATCTTGTGATCCGATGTATTTTTTCAAAAACATCTGGCTGAGTTTGTGACATTAGAATGGTATGGTTTACCTTTTGGTGTTTTGGTTTATTTATTTATTTTTAACAGAGATGTTTTATAGCTCTGGGTGTTCCTTTTTATCTTTTCAACAGGAAGAGTGATAGCAAGTCAAACAGAACATGTAAACAAACTCCAACTCTATCCAGCCTGATGAGTGCATTCACTTAGCTAGGGTTAGCTCTGAGGAATAACTCACATCCTAAAACCTAATTCACACTCCAGCTCTTTAAAACCTGACCTCTAACCTTGAACCAGAGATCCACCATACTGGGACTGGGCTTTGGTCCCCATAAGATACACTGGTCTAGAGAAGGTTAGTAAATATGTCAGTAATGGTCCTAAATAGAATAACTAAACAAGTACTCACACACACAAAGTATGTCTTTCTATCTTCACAAGCACTCTGCATTGACTTCCATTCATTTCTGTACCCTGACCTTAAATCATTGCCGGTACCTGGCTAACCCCAAATCTAACCTGAACTCAATTCACACCAAAGTCCTAACACACACACATACATGCACATGCACACACACACACACACACACACACGCACGCACGCACGCACCACACACACACACACACACACACACACACACACACACTGATATTTTTGAAAGATGCAGCGTCAAGAGAAATCAAGCCACATTAAAGAACTGTAGGGTAGGAATTGGGGTTAGGTAAGGATGCCTATAAATAAAATATCTTGTCAACATGGTAAATATTGTTGAAATCCATAATTTAAAGTTCAAGCAAACACTTTAAGACAAGTTATTTTCTGGACGAACTGATGAAACCAACAAAAGTAGCTGTGATTGACTAGCTATAGGACAAACAGCAGAGCATCAAGTTAGTGGATGAAGGTTTACTCCTACACTGTCACCATCATAAAGGTGAGATAACTGAACCTCTGCAGGTTGAAGATGGACTGAAAATCACTCCTAAGTGAACTGAACATTTTGTATGGCGATCATAGTACTGAGAAGTACTCAGCAGAATTTAATAGGTCTGAGCTAGCAAAGGTCTCAAAGATGGTAGAAAAACAACCTCTTCTCTTCTTCTTAGAACTTGTCTTGCCCAACAGAAATGAGAGATGTACAGTGAGGGAACCCAATCCAGATGCTTTTTCCAGAGGGGATTAGAAAACCACAGGTGGAGCGCTCCAGGCGGTGGCTCTTCTTCATAAAATTATACTGGTTTGACTCAACTACAGTGAAAATAATTTTTAATACTTGCTCATGTCTGCATTGTGGAACATTCACCATGAAGAGAAGCTGTTTTGTTTGTGCTGCTGTTTTTACCTTTATGACTTCCTGAGCAGTAGAGGGAACACCCTTGTAATCCAGTACGGCTCAGGAGGATCAGGGTAACATGAGACACATGAACTTGAACGCCTCACTTCGTTGTAAAACACAGATTTGACATTTTTGTGATGTTGATACCAAACAGAAAACGTTCCGTCTGAAACTTTAAGATTTAATTTTCAAATGAAATACAATGAAGATAACTGGGAGTTAAGTAGTCAGATTTTAGTAAATGAGACATTGGAACAAAAATACAACGTTAAATATTGATTTTTTGTTCAGATGGTACAGTCAGAATCTGATGTGTAAAATCTCATTATGAAACAGACTGGAAGTGTTAGCCTGGAATTTACTGCAGTAAAAACTTTCCAATGGGATTTTCAGAAATATTTAGGATCTGCCTCTGATTTAGAATAAAAAAGAAAAAAAGCTCATTTACTTTTTAGTATTTGAAAAGTGACCCGACTCGTTGGCCTTTTCTAACCTGATCTCTTTAACTAGTTGTACTGGAAGGGAACCTTTGACATTTACGATTGCATAACTAAAAATAGATGTTCAGTGAAGTGTTCTCAAGCAGCCCACACAGGATGAGAAGCCAGCAGGTCGGAAAATATTTTGTCACATCTGAGTAAACCAGAAACATTAAAATGTTGTTTTTCAATTAAATATAAATGTGTGGAGGAGGGAGTTAGGACCACCTACCTACCAAATGTTTTTGACCCCCTTTAACTTTTTCATTTTTTTGTCAAAGTGTAATCTTAAACATTAATATATTTCATTACTATTCAGTGTAATACATCAAAACAGTTGTGTTTAAGTGTGAAGTAGAGGAAGAATGTATTTGACACCTTTTAAACAGCAAATTAAACTTTTAAAGTGTGCTATTTATACTTTGTAGAAGAGTATTTTATATTTAAAAACTGAATGTTTTACTAATGTATCATTACTAAACAACCTGAGTTCAGTCAGGAGTTTAATGCTGACATCAGCTCTTGTGATGGACTTTGAGTAGGCTTTTCTAACTCCTGTGGTTTGATTTGAACGCTGGGGCAAAGGTGCATCTGCCTGGTTCATTTCGCCGCTTCTCCACCCAGCTGGTCTTTTTTGGATCGAACCGCAATGGTGGAAGAGCAGCAGTTCAAATCTCTTGCTGGAGAACATTATGAACGCTGACAACAATGTCTGGGTAAGGGTATGGGTCAGCGTTAGGGTTCTATTGCTAATGTTTTCTGTTGCTGAAGCTTTAAGTTGTCCTTTCCTGCATCCAGCAGGTTTTCTTCCCAGACTGACCTGAGTTCACCTCCCATCAACTCTGCTCAGCTTTCCTTTCTCTGTTGAGGAAACACACCCAATAGCATGATGCTGCCACCACCCTTCAGTGGAGATGGTTTGTTTAGGATTATTAATTGCATTGTTCACTTTTGCCACATTCATTATTTTACATAACTATGGTTTAAGTAAATTGCACAGAAAACTTCTTATCACTTTATTTCCCCTTAAGTTTTCCTTTTGATCTAGTCACCCACCTGAGCCGTGGTACTATGCAGCTCCTTCAGAGTTACCAGGGCAGCTTCTCTAGGTTTAGACATTTCTGTTTGGGAAGGTTTGGAGGTTTCTTCATGATCAGATAACCAAGTGAATAATGTGTTTCTTTCGCCAATCCGTCGGCTGTGTTCTTTAGTCTTTATGATGCTGTACGTTCTCCAGTGCTCTCCAATACTCTGCACTGCAAAGGCACTGAGTCTTACAAGGTATTTTTGGTCCAGTTTCTAGTGCTGATATCTTAGTACACTTGAAAACTAACTAATAAGCAGCTTTACAGCAAGACACATGAGCTTGTTTTAAGTGAATAATTGTTGATGAAAAAGTTTGTTTGGGTGCTGTGGTGGCGCAGGGGCAAAGCACAACCAGTATTGAGGACTTGGTCTTCGTGCCGGTGGTTGCAGGTCTAACTCCCGGCCAGGCGACATTTGCCGCATGTCTTCCCCCTCTCTCATAACCCTCTTTCCTGTTGAACTACTTTCAAAATAAAGGCCATTAGAGCCAACAAAACCTTTAAAAAAAAAAAGAAAGAAAAAGTTCTTGTTCCACAGGTTGATTATTTTAATTATGACATTTTCAATCATTTTATTTAAAATATTTTTTAAATTAATATTGAAAAAATATCGACTTAAGCTTCTATATCATGCTTTTTAGTACTATGTAGGAGCTTAACCTTAACCCTGCCCTTTTTAGCAAATTTGTATCTGCCAGTACAAATTTGTGAGAAATTTGTACTGGAAATAAACCAGAAATACTTCACATAACAGCTGCATTTAATCTGGGATTCAATCCACACAGGCTTATCCTGTTCAACAATGATCAGACTCTCAAAGGCAGCGAGTTTCACTGGACTTTATTTGACAGCAGACAGAGATAGAATACATATGCATTCACTTTTCAGATCTTAATTATTAAAAAACATAAAAACAAATATTATTCTCCATCCTCTTCACATTTGTGTGGTGATCAAAATTCACTAACACACATTAAAGTTTTGTTGTCCTACTGTGATAAAATGTGAAAAGTTCACACTTTCAGGAACTTCTTCATTTTCGAAACAATGCTGCTGGTTTAGGAAGGCAACAATGGATGGAAAATCAGAATAACCCAAATAAACCAAAATAAACTGGTTTTTCAGATCAAAATTAAACAGATACAAAAAATTAGACAATATTTTCTGAATTTCTCCTGAAAACTTCAGCAGGATTAAGTTTCCTCATCCTTTCTCTTTTTATTGGTCACCAAGGTGTGTTATGACCCTCCATTAAGTACCAGCTGAGCACCAACCAATCAGCTTTACTGTCCCTTATGTTGCTGTTTGGATGTTATGTAACACAGTCTGCCACACACTCACACTCACACATACACACACGCCTGCATACACACCTACACAAACATATACACGCACATGCACACTCATCACTTTATGAAAACATTATGTCTGTCAGTGACACCAGGGTGCACACAGGCACCCTAAAATAGATGTTGACACGTATCAGCGCCCCCACCTCTTACATGAAGGCACGTTCATGCGGGGCGCAGCGCGTCCTGCGGACACGTGAGGCCGACTTCATTTAACAGAGCAGGCTCCACGCAGGGGGCTTCACTCCGGTGGTCTGACCTCTTCTGCTTTTCACAGGAAGTGACTCCTGCAACGCCGCCACCATGCCCAAAGTCCAGGTGCCAGGTGAGTGTTGGCATAGCAACCGCAAGCTGTCATGGTTGGAGGACTGAAGCTTTTCATTGCATTCTCCCAGGTGTTCCACAAAAGATGTGGTCATCATGCAGAACTTTTTATTTTTATTTTTTATTTTAAAATGTGACCCACTGGAAGCATTAGAAAACTTGAGAAAAGAGACATCAGCATGAAATGCGCAGAGTTGAGCAGTAACTAGTTACATCTGCTTAGTATTTTTATGAAGAAATGTCTTTGTTCTTTTCATAAGTTTAACATCGAAAGAAATTTATCTGGAGAATGTTTTTCTTTTCCCTATTTGTGTCAATTGTCACTATGTTCTTTTATATTAATATTTTAATTTATTCTTTATTTATATAATATTTTCATATAACATTTATATAATTTTATATAATATAATATTATATAAAATATAATTTTATATTCTGGTCAGTCTAATACTGTAATTTTAAAATGTAAAATGTTTGATGTTTTGATCAATCATGACCTGAGTAGATTTGTGACCAATTACTTTTTTATTCTTCAGTGCAGTCTTTGGATACTCTACCCACGTCAGCAAATACATCACATCATTGAGCTTTTCATAGTAAATTCACATCCTTGCTGTCAAATTTATCTGCCAGGTCACTTTGGCTGTGACTTGTAGTGAGTTGTTATCATTTACTGCTAAGAGTCCCTTATTAATGTGAGATGAGAGCGGATCGAGTAGTTTTATACTTCTTATTTTGGCTCATCCAACCTCTTCTGATTTCATTGGTTGTATCAGATCTGCAGCATGAAGAAGTCCGTTGGTTTATTTTGACCCAGAGCTCCGACGGGAGCTAATTATAGGCTTGCCTTTACCAGGCATGAGACATCTGGCATGTAGTGTAATTTAATGTAGTAGTAGTTGGTGGAGAATGGGATTTGTCTGATCGTTCTACAACACTGTGGATCAAAGCTCAAATCAAATCAAATCAAAGATGAATGACCAAGAAGGAAATCAGCCAGAAGGAAATGGCTGTGCTACCAGAGCCAGCTCATGATATTATAGAAATGGCTCTCCACCCAAAGCGGCAGGGTTAGGCGGAATGGGGATTGGCAACAATGTTACCTGTTTGGTCCACTAAAATAAACTCTCCACCAGCCTTCTGTGAGACCCAACTTGGCATTTGATCTACAGTGATTGAGGATAATGTCACGCTGACATCATGCTAAAAAAATCAAATCAAAGGTAAATGTCCCTTCACGCTATGCACGTGATGTATGCTGACGTCACGCTATGGTCAAGCCACAGTCATGCTACAGTCATGCTAACGATCTACAGAGCTCCTCATTTTATGTGCCTATTTTATGTTATATTTATTTTCTTTTTTAAATATTGTGCTATTCTTTGGAGTTGGAGAAACAGAAGAATTCCAATGTGCATATACATATGTGCAAATGGTAATAAATTCTATTCTATTCTTCATTTGATCATTTCTCATTGAAAAGCTGAAATACTTACGGCAGCTTACATCAGTTGGATTCGTTTCCACTAAACAAAGAGCTTTTCAAGCACAGCTGGAGATTTTTTAAACCTTCAAAATAAACAACAAAAATCAAAACAAATGTATTCTTAATTATTTTATTTAGTTTTAGACCAAAAGATGAAAACCACTATATGCAAATGGTTGAAATTGTGATACTCCACAAATACTGAAGGTTCACTAACATTAATGTTTTTACTTCTTCATAGAGCACAGATCTCTCCTCCATCATTGTCTGTTTCGTAAAAATCCACTTTGAAAATGTTCATTTTATAAAAACGTAATGAAAGCTTTGAATAGAAAAGGTCATATTTATGATAAATGGACTGAATGTGGAAACAGCACAAATTTTTCAGAATGAACAGCTTTTGGACATTCGCACAATAAACTCCAACTCAATCACAAGTTATTGACCTAAACAGTTGGAACAAAATTGACACAAATGGTCCTTAAAGCATCTGTAAGTGCCTGTAAAATCCATAGCAATTTTTGTCTCAAAGTTGCTCTTGCTGGGACATCAGAAATCTTTGCATGTGTTCTGAAAATGCCGTTATTTCCATCTCTTTATGAATCGACTGATTTAACCCATGAAGAAAGCCGTTGACTTCATGAAGCCGTTTTCATGATCATCCTCACACTCTTAAACCCATCATCCACCTCCAAGTTCCCACTCATTACTTACTGTAGTAGAACATCTATGACTAGGTACGTAACTGAACGAAGCAATACC